>KN882713.1:143753-154593 GCA_000934455.1 Apostichopus parvimensis
TTGAGCTAACATCTGATATGTCATATAATTTATTAATGTACAAAAGTCGTACCTATCGACAAACTCTTTTCTCGTTCCATACGCAAAATGGTTGCTATAGTAGTACCGTACAATGCATGTGATACTTGATCTTTTACAAAACACTGTTATGCGTATTATAGTATAATAATGACTCAGATCGTGTCTCGAAAAGTTGGGGGTTCGTGGACAACTCTTCTGACATCCACAGGGGGTTCGTGGGGGAGGGTAAAGTTAGGGAAACCCTGCTCTATAGCGACTTTGCGAAGTGATGAGTTTAATGTGTTAAGTCAATAGAACAATCCATATGGTACGTACGGCACCCAGAAGGCGGCGTTTTTATGTGTGTTGAAGTTGCATGCTCAGGGCACAACGGTTTACTGAGGAAAGACTTCAATACACAGTGGAGTTATACAGCAGCTTAAAAAGCGCAATCAAGATAAGAAATTCTTGACCGTAATAGCCTAAGTTAACAATTTTGAGGAATAATATGTTCAGTTAACAAGATAATATCTTGAAAAAAACAAGAAAACAGGGAGAGAAATATAAAGAGATGAATTGTTTCGTTTTAATATCTCAAGAGGGCCAGACGTTTCGATCTGAGCAGGATCTACTTTAGATGCTAACTGCAACGAAAAACACAAACTAAAGAACACATTAAGACAAACAGATGGACAGATATTTAAATTAGATTAATGGACAATGAATGGAGTAACAATAGACACAACAAAGGAAAGGTGTGATGAAAGGAAAGAGAGATTAGGGGATTAAGAGCTGTAGAAATCAACTCTGAGGGGTCTAAAAAATTAAATTAAGGGCTGTGAAGATAAACTCTGACCGTGTCGCAATGAGGATTCGGAAAGCAAACTTGTGAATTTGGATAGAAAAGATGAGAAGTCTGGTTGATGGAGGTGGAGGGGGGGGGGGGCTGGATGCGAGGGAGGTGGAGGGAGTGATGGGTGATGGTGGGAAGGGAAGATTTAGTTATTGCCTTCTTGGATGTTGAGACCACGTGCTTGAATGGTGCGAAGGCGTTGATTAGTTACGCTCGTATCCGAGCGAGTATCGTCAGTTTAACAGTTGTGCAGCCAAGTAATAATATGCAGCAAAACTGCAAATAAAGATTTTAAACATTTTGACGGCGCTCACACGTTTCCATATATATTTTGCCGAATGTAAAGCTGTTGACCAATCTGAAGCTGGCCGCCTAGTCAGATTTCTTATTCTGATGATATGCCATGAGTTCGAGGAGCGAGTCCAAATTTATAGCAAGAAGTCGAAAGTTGAAGAATGTACAGCAAAATTTGAAATAAATATATATATAGTACTGAGCCTGGAATTTTGAGATAAACTATCTCAGAATGTTGACTTTATTCGAGAAAATAATATGAGAAATATGTCTAAATTTATTTATAAGTCTAAACAGTCGAAATATGATGAAGAAACAAAGTAAAACGATTCACATAATAAAAATTCGAGAGAAAAAGGTGTTATAGGAATACTAAGAAAAAAGCAGCATTTTAGGAGGATTGAAATAGTCGAAATTATGACATAAAATGTTTCCTTGAAATTACGACCAATTATGGGCCACAGTAGCATCTACAAAAGTTAGTTTCTGCTGACCAAGTTCCCCAAACTGGCCCCCAGATCTTTGCCCCTGCACCCCCACTTTTCCAGCCTACATGATTGGGGGGGGGGGGTTCCCAACCACCCAAATGTGTAAAATGACCCCTTTATCTTCGATTTTATTTATTATTTTGTCATTTTGTCATATTCGACGAATTTCCACACGACGAATGTGCGGCTAGCTTCAAAAAGTGCGGCAAATATCTGAAACTGGCCAGCATATATTCGGTTGCACATTTAGCAGCACAGTGGCTGGAATCTTTCGTCACGCAGCTGCATCTCGGTTACGTACTGAAGTCGATTAAAAAATGGTCTCAAAACATTCAAAATCCAGTAGAGCTTTACCATTAACACCTTCTTGGCCAGGAATTAAACTTTACCTCAGTAGGATTTAATAAGTAACAGACAAACTTACTTGTATAATCTGTATAACTACTGATCAATTTAATCCAGGGAAATCCATCTTCTAGCATAAAGTCAGTTCCAAGCAGTTGTCAAACGTCACTGGACTTTAATTGACATAAGACTTGGTGTTTTCGTTACTAAGTAAAATATCTTTCCCTTATCTGTTGTTTGCCTAATACCTTATGGTCACGATTGTCTGGTCTTGCTTGCATTTCTCTTTGGCCCATGTTGATACACGTACCGGTATACAGCCTAAACAAATCAGAAAAAAAAAGAAAAAGAAAAAAAATAGGTTAAGACAGTTGCACACGTTTCAGTATATAATTTTTGAGCGTGTCAAAAAAAAAAAAAAACTATTCCCTACTTATCGTTTTCGAAGTAATATGCCAATTGTTTGTCATGCGAGAGAAGTAACATTTGCCATTTCATAAAAGCTGCAAATGAAATAAAAATATTTTATTTTTGCCATGTATAGCTATAGTGTCGTGATATATAGGCTTATTAATTGTATTGTAAATAAAAACAACGACTGAATATTTCACACTCGACTCGTAATGCACGTGCGATAACATTATAGCTTTCACAGCAAGTAAGAAAATATTTCCTGTAAGCCATACAAGAGTTGAACATAAGTGACCGTTATTTGAGTTTATAGCACTTTTAGTGGCTGAAGTAATGATCTTCAAGAATGTCTGGTGTGTCATGTTATATACCACCCTATAACAAAGCTATACAGATACGTGGTGATTTTGTTTCAGCATAATTTATGGCGATAACAGCTGACTGAATGCGCTTAAAGGCATTGAAGACTCGCCCGAACAGCGTGCCGCCATCTTTAAAAAGTTAACTTTCCGTTGCTTGCAAGTGAAGTTTTTCTCTTGTCGCTACAAAATGCAGACAGTAATGAAACGTGATACCTTGTTATCTTTAGCTGGACCTGAGATGTCCATCGCTGTATCGTTTGTACACTGTGCTGTGGGTATTGACCGCAGCTGTCTGTACTGACTGTACACTAGTGTCTAATTACCAATCGACGATAGCAAGCTGTGTGTGTATTTTCTGGGATCGATGGTGGTGTCTAACACTTCTGTAACACCTCATTCTAAACAAGGTCAGATTACCGGCATTTTAGACGTTTCTTTTTGCGCGAGTCTTCACACCCTTTAAATTGAACGCCTTTCAATACAACGCAGGAAACTTAAAGGCAGAATGGTGAACATATCTATATAATTTCAAATAGTGGAAGAGGGTCCCAGGGTAGCCACTATTTTGACTAACAAACGTCATTCCCATCAAAAAGTGACTTATTGCCAGTTTTGCTCTAAAACTTGTGCTTCCACCCTATCAGCAGGTGCAGCGGAGAAAGGGGGACCCAGTGGGTACGTTACCCCTAATCCCTTCTCAATCCAATTTTATTTACACAGTTTTATTGACATTATGATTTTTTATCCAACTTATAAACTATATATGAAATTGATTATTTTTCTATGTTATTTCTTTTAACATGCATGCTGTGTAACTGACTCTAAAATCGTTTAAAATAAGCGCTCATCCAATAACACATAAATAGTGCGGTTGCTGAAAGACCAGGGGTCACGTGGTCATTTTTCCTCGTCATATTATTCTCTTTCTGACAACACTGATTAAATTAAAATCCGCCAACTTAATGAGTTGCAGCAATCATTCCAAGACTGTATTTATACATTTGACAAAATATCGGTAAGAGGTGGAGGCGAAGGCGAATGCGGAGGCGGAGGCGGAGTGGAGTACAAATTTCTAGCGGCAGTAGGTCATGTGACTTTGACTTGACGCGGCAAAACGTGTGATAAAATGGATCCTCTAGGCATTCAGTCACAACTTTCCAGTATTTGAATGCTTTATTATCAGATAAAAATGTACTTTTAAACTTACAATTGTAATTAATTTTTCAACACTATCGCACTTTGCACATACCACAACAGTCTTTTTGTTTTAATGACAAAGATTAAACAAAAAGGGTACTTTTATGCCAAACCAATTGGCACGTCTTATTTATAAAACGGGTTTATTTACTGAGCTAACCGCGATTACGTTGATTGTTCAATTTGACATTCAACTTACCGTTTCAACTACCTCCGAACTTTGTTATATTTACATCCGTTTCCAGAGACTTTAGATGACATAATGCCAGAGACGACCTCATCACAGCGACACTGTTTATTCATTATTAGAATTTAACAGGGTAATCAACACACTGTTTGCTAAGACACTTTAATTAAAGTGGCTATCACCTCTAACCTCTGTCATACATGCACCCCCGAACAGTTTAAAATGCCAGTGCATAATGAGTTTAAGCTCATATTGCATGAAATGTTCATGCCTTAATGTTCTCTATCAGCGAACAGCGTAAAATATATACTTTATTATATCATAGCAATTATAGAAAAGACTTTGCTTTTCGTGTTTAATATTTTGTTTTGGTTTTTGTTACTGGATAACAAGCAGACGTAAGTAAATTATAATTCTAGAAAGCAAAGAAAAAAGAAGGAGTTCCTGGGGCGAGATCGCTGCATGCTGGGATGGCATTACAATCCATTCCAAATTTTCAGCTCTGGCTACCATTTTTCATGTATTTGGTGCTTTTGTCGACAATACCACCAGTTGCTCACGCCGAATGTCCACTTTTCGAGTCTAACTGCACAATAGCTATAGACGAGAATACGGTATGTATCCTAGAAGCCCAGATACCGTCTTTGAAACGTTTAGAAGTTAGAGGGACGCTGATAGTTCCCAAATTGGCACCACTGGTTGAACTGTCCGTCGAGGACCTCGTAGTCTTCTCCACGGGAAAGCTCATCGGCGAGGGACGTGGTAATCTCCCCGACAATGATCCAGGTTTAGGGAGCATTAACGGATCTGGAGGTAACTTTTATACAGATTTATTTCATATTTGCTAAAAGAACAAAGTTTTGTTCACAATTTGATATTTTCAGCCCAGCTAATTGCATTTCATCATTCCGTTGTGTTTTGTGTGATCTCGTTGACGATATCATTTGCTAGATGATGGTGGTGGTAGGGTGGGGGAGGGGTGGGGTGGGGGGTTGTTAATGAAATCGAGTTGACATTTCATGGCTGTTTCGTAGCATTCACAAGATTCTCCTGCGATAAACAGTGCCAAATATCTGAGAGAGCAAACTATATTCCACATTCTTTATCTAGTTAAGTTAATTCATATCATTTGTGAACCTACACCTATAGGTTGAATTCACACAATTGCAGTTCACCAGCTTGTCCAATATCTAAGGGTCTGGTCAGCTTGGTACGGCAGCTTAAAAGTGCCACCATAGTGAGAATATATCACCTTAAGAAGTTGAAATTTTGCAGAAATGTTGTTTAAATGTTGAGTTGTTATAAGTTGTAATTTCAACAGTTTTTAGAAATCTGTCAAATTATACAATTGGAAAGAAGTCAACATTTGTAAGATTTTGCATGAAAGCTTTGAAATGTTGACATAAAATATGTTGTCATGTTAATATTTTTCAAAACATTGTTAAATTACAAACTTGGAAACTAAGTCAGCAATTTTACCTTTCTCCCGGTAATTCTTGAGTGACAAGTATACAATTCATCTTTTCCTCGCTTATTTCTTTTGGACAAGATATTATCTTGCTATCTGAACAATTTTTCTGAAAAATATCAACTTATTTGGGAAATATATTCCTATCTTAATGACACGTTGACGTTTCCGTAGCTCGGGTTACGAACGCAGTACGAATTAAAGAGATTCCGGTGGCGAGACAATGTACCAACATTAAGTAAACGCCACATCTCAATATCTTGTCTCTACATAGAGATATGGCTTATTGAATGTACCCTTTTGGAGTGGCTATAACCCCCACCCTCCCCCCTTCCCCTACCTCTTTCATTCAGAGATGGATCACAGAAAGTGGTATGCGATGCTCTTTTGAATATCTGCTAGGTTCTGCAAAAGTTATCATATCATTTTTAAAATCTTCTTGTCGCTTTTTTCATTCTTAAAATGCGACACATTTGGAATGTTTGCTTATCTGTGTAAGTGTTCTCTGTATTTAGATTTCATCAAACTGTAATTTTCATTTTTGAGAAATATTTTTTTACTCTGTGCATAAATAATTTGAACGTTATATAAAACAAAAAGAAAGACATTTTTCGTCAAATTGCCCCGATGACGTCAATTTCACCTTGCGACATCGGTTGCCAGATGCTTTTACAACAAAAGGTTATCAAACGTAAAAACTCAATAATATCCTCGAGATACAAAATGCCGCGAGGAATTGGTTTTCAAGCACAAGTTGTAAAAGACAGTTTCCAGCATATTTCGTTGAACCAATAATGGCGTAGGAAGCTTTCCGATGGACACTGAGGCCTTCACCAGAAGAATGTTAGTTTATAGATGCTATAAGTTGGCCTGGATTAGATATTGAACATTAAGACTTTATTGTACGTAAAAAGTTCAACTGAATCGATATTTCAAAGTAACAGAACATATTTCAGAAGAAATATTTAGAAAGGATTTGACGCATTGTGAGGTATGCTACATGCAAGTGAATTGATTATATCTGATGGGCTGGGACTCATTGTGCTAATACAAAGGATCCTGTTGAATGATGTAGCATTACCATGTATCCCTAGTTGAAACAAATGCACGACGGACAGAAACGGGGAGCGTTGTGGTCAAGTGGTTAAGGCAGTGGACTTGTGATCTAAGGATTGCAGGTTCGTGTCCTGGTCAGCTCATTACGTTGTGTCCATGGGCAAGGCACTTTATCTCCATTGCCTCTCTTCACACAGGGGTTAAAAGGGCACCTGTGAGATTAAACTGTCAGCTGGGCGCTGTTAAGTTGCCATGTGGAGGGATTGTCTCCATGTTTGACAGGTTATCGTTGACCGGGGTAACATTTGTAAAGCGCTTCGAGTCTTTGGGAAAGGCGCTATATAAAAATATGAAATTATAATGATTAATTCTTATTAATTAAACGTACCCTTGCCCTTACCCTGGCTCATGTAAAGGTATGGATGAGGGGTGTAAGTGACGGGTCGTGGTCGACGAGCAAGGAGAACAGTGCTGTACTTGATTTAGTAACCTAAGCAGGCGCGTAGCGAGGAATTTGCCAAGGGAGGGGCGAAGCCTGTGGGCAAACTATCTAAGCGTAACGCCATCGTGGGTTGGTGCGATGCGTAGAAAAATTTTGGCCAAAAATGCCTCCAGATCGCTGGAAATGGCACTTACCAGGCCTTGTAAGTTGCATCTAAGCATATGCTATTTTGAATTACTAGCGATATCATAAAAACATTAAAATTTTTTTTAAAAAATGTGCTCAAGGGGGGGCGGCTGCCCCCTTCGCCCCCCTTGGCTACGCGCCTGAACCTATGCTATACGAATATAGCTAAGAATGAGTTTGTACACACCTTTATTGAAGATGGAGCTAGTAAGTTTGTACTAAATAACCCCTTAACGGAAGAACCAGGAATCTCGGCATCCTTTTTCCAAGCCTGACTTCGATAAGAATAAAAGAGATACCTCCATATCTGTTTTGTGTGCTGTCAATATTTGAGTGGCTATCATGTTATAGGAAATATTTTGTGGGCTTAAAAGTTGTTTTGCGTGATTATTGTACTATCGAGAGTTTCAGATACCCTCAATGAAACATTTTAGAACAATTTAATGTAACAAATTTTAAACAACAACTGCTAACTTGTTGACCTAAAATAGGATTATGCTTCTGTGGAGATGTAATCATATATTCACATAAATATGTCAGTAATTTTGTGCAAAATAAAAATATGGAAAGAAATATTTTCGTAAACTGTCAAGCTTATAATATTTTACAAGTGTTGAGACAACTAACAGGTGAAATGAACCACGAATTTAAACTAGAACTGTATTTGCATGCAAAGACGCAGTTTTATAGTGTGCATGGAGTGCTTGCAGTATTAGGAAGAACTTTTCGGTTGTTCATGGTATTATTTTTTGGGCGGACAACACACCAGGGAGTATAGTCATGTAGGTACCTATACAAGGTGAGGGCGCTTGTGAGCGCCGTCATAGGCTCAGAATAAGCTGGCTACGCAGCTAGCCTCTGAAACTGCAAATGTACAGAGACTATATGAAACGTTAACTTTCAACGTCCAGTCATGTAGGTATCGTTTACTTGGCCAGTAGTGCCAATATTGTAGGGTGCACGCATACTACAACCAATAGTTTCTTACTAAAGGTTTGTTCCAGTTATCTGACTTCATACCCCTATTCTGGTTTCTGGGTCAACTAGAGTACCGATATACCGGCCAGTAGAGGACCGATATACCGGCCAGTGACGGATGTACGATATCTCTAAAGACGGATCAGACCTGACGAGAAGGTGTCGAGAAGAGGCACCATGGTCCGGGTCCATGGTCCACTGCACCATGGTCCGGGTCATTTTTCGTTCCCGATATAATGCGGAGGGGATATAAAAATATGGAATATATGTAAAGAGTGCAAAAAAGAGCCCCCCTCTCCCCCACCCTGGTTCTCGAAGCCCCCATACAGGGAGACAAGCATCGGTATAGATACGGAATTGTTTACAGACTTAATAGCGGTGCATAGGAATACATTGGTCAAAATGCGCGCGCCAGCAGTATTCCATTACCCCACTAATTTATGTCAATTGTGAGCAAAATAGTGTTTGTAGTAGAGTTTTAATGCCACAGAATTACAGAAGACCATCACCTCCCTGAACCCGTTTGTGCCTTCAGTGACCCCATTTGATAATAACGGTGTATGCAAGTGACTCATGCTCGGCGCATGAAATGTGTAATCACAAAACCACAGATAATCAAATGATTATACAATTTTTATGTATTCATTTACGTTATATGTTTTGTTTGTCTTTTGTTTGTTTTTTGTTTAACTTTTTATCGTGTACTATAGACTGTAATTTGATCACCTTTATCTAGTTTGTAGATAATATATAGTTACCAACCAGGATATGTGAAATTACTTCAAAATGATTATCTATTCTTAATCAGAATTAGAGTATAACAGTGAGGTATGTATTTATCTTATATATAAATAATTAATAAGTTTGTGAGCAATATGAACCTGCTATTTTCAGGAAGTTACGGCGGCCGAGGCGGCCATGCTGCGGGTGTTTTCCTATCCAGACAAGATTCCATTCCATATGGTTCAGTTGTGGAACCAATGGATTTCGGTAGTGCCGGAGGAGGAGAATTTCCTGGTGCTGGTGGCGGCGTTATCATTCTTCGAAATGCGACGGTTGTTCATGTGAGTGATTTGACTTTGTATAGTCAATAAGAAAACTTCCAAATAAACTAATTATATCATCATCTTCATATAAAACATAAACATTGCCAGTAAGGATGACCTAACAAGGCCCAAACTGTAGGTGCAATAGTCATAAGGCAGGGTTGTCCAACCTTTTGCAGAGGAGGGCCACATGGAATGATTATGATGAAGGAGGGGGCCGCATGAACCCTACGCTCCACTGCGCGCACTGATTTATTTTCCTTCCTGATAAAACAGATGATAAAGTCCAGCCGCCCCCCCCCCCCTTCCGCTGAGAGAGTGTCACACAAACTGACCTGTATGCAGTTTTTTGGACCCAGAAGGTTTGAATGATTGATTATATAGCTTCAAATTGTTATCAATAAATCTGCTCACTAAAATTTCGCACCGTAGAGCATCTCTGGCGGGCCGGACGCAACTCTGTGGCGGGCCGGACTGTGGCCCGCGGGCCGTAGGTTGGACAACCCTGTCATAAGGCTATTCATATGCTTTCATATATTATCCAAAACAGAGAATTTAACAATTTTTAAGAGATGACATCAGCAAGACTATGGTTTAAAACCTATAGATGTTCTTTAATATTTTCGTGAGTGTTGTTTCTGATTTCTGATTTTGTTCTTCGCTCAAACTTGTTCCTCATACATTTTTACTATATAATTCGTCAATTGACAGTTACACAAGGCTGACCAGCTATACAATTACATATCATTACCAATCCCAGTTGCTTGCGTCATACATTTTGTGCTGTAGGTAAGTTTTAATCGTAATATTTCCAAAACGCATCTCGAAGCATGTTTCATTGCGAAGATAACAATTTTCCCAAAATTATGGAAATATAATAATGTATCTGGCAACAGAAGGCGATACGAAACCTCGTGGAATTAAATTTGATGATCTCGTTGCGTTTCTTTCGAAAGAACGGGGTATTTTTTTTGTACTAACAGAGGAATACGATTTTAAAACAACTATTTTCCTACAAAAAGTAGCATTTGATAAAGCTGAATACATTTGTTCTTGAATGTGACGTTAATTCTCTCTACACAAATACACACCAGAGGTGGGTTGAGGGGGGGGGGGGGGGGGGGGGGGGGGGTTGGAGGGGAGAGGAGGAGATAATATTATCCTTAATCCCGCACTCACGATTGAACCGTTCATATACATGAAAATAATTTGTCATTTCTTGCGATGAATCTCGTGCATGTGTGAGTTGCAAAGGAGGTCATGTTACAGTAAAATGACATCTTCATTACCGTGCATGATTCGTGAGGAGTTAAACGTGATAATCAATAATTGGTTGAAAGGTATACCACGTGTGTGTGACCCGCCCTCTTGATTGGTTGAAAGATACTTCACATGAGTGTGCCCCACTGATCTGTACACTAACTGGATTGGCGGCTCGCCGCTTCTGAGCGCTAGTTGGTCTATTCCCTGTGAAGCTACCGGAAGTGGGTTTGCGGCCATCTTGAATCACCCAAAAAGACGCCAAAC
>KN882714.1:0-30834 GCA_000934455.1 Apostichopus parvimensis
TGGTGATCAACAGAAGGTAGAAAATCAAACGACTGGACTCGGTCAACATAAGTTTGAGGTGCCGAAAAATAATGGTTTGAACGGTGAACTCAGGAATGCAGACAAAGTGATAGCAATAGCCTATGGGAAGATTAATTGGTCTAGTAACACCATTAATTACATGCAATGTATGTAATGCTCCTGGCACCGTCTGGTATAGAGACGAAAAAAAATCTCTCTGATCCATTTCGTTTCCTGTATTCCAGATGTAAACTTCAGTTAAGCCTTAGGGTACAAGCAAATGTTGCAGATGAACAACAGGGATATACAGAAGGGCTACAGGATGTGTAGTTAGGATATATGCAAATTGATGGGAAGTGATAGATTCATGGTTGCATTTGGGAAGCATTCGATGGACGGACACATGGACGGACGGATGGGACTTCTGTGAAGCCTGGCTACGTGTGCTATCTCCTAACAGGCTTTCTGAATTATGAGATTCAATACAGGAACAAAACTAGAAATTTCACAGTTTTATCTGGACTTAATAGGTTAACCCTTAAATTTGAGCTGAGTGCTCTGAAATTAATACATAGCCTATTGATAAATCTGTAGGTTTGCTATTAAACTGATTTCTTATGTGCTTCATCGTTTGGGTTAGGGTTAGGTTTAAATAAAACCCATTCATGATGGGTTCCAAATCTCCTCGCAAAGTATGTTAAGTCCTGAAACTTACATTCTTAAATTTGGAGGCATTGTGATACTGAATTGAAGATCAGAAAAGTAAACTCCTCAATTTTTGGTCTACGACAGGCCTAAAAAGTCTGTGGAACTGTTTTAAAAAAGTTTAAAAGATTAAAAAAGTTAAAAAGAAAAATCCTTTTTGCTTGTTTTTAAATATTAAGAAAAAAAAACATTGTGGTCAATATTGGTAATAATAGAAAGTTATGTCTGTTAAATCCATGCATGAAAAATGACTGTAATAATTTTTTTTTTTTGGGGTGGATTTTACTGATGATTAATTGGTCTACTTCTAATGATTTTTGTCAAAATGATCCTGGAAAAGATGAACATTTCAGCGAATATTATAGAAACTTGTCTGCAGCTGTTCCTAATTACTCGACTTTTAAAATCTACATCCCAGTTACATGTTTTTGGCGATTCGCAGTCTTCCGGGGCCGACAGCTTTATGGCCTGTCATCGGAGATCAAAATGTTTAACCGGAATTTTAATTTGCAGACGGCACCACCGACTCTCGTATAAAACATTAAAACACGATTTGTATCGTTTCCAGACGTCACAGACATCAAAACAAATCGTCACTCATTTGGAAGGAAGAATCAGTTTTATTTTATATTTTATGATTCCGATCGTGGGATATATGGCTTCTTATGAAGCTTTAGGAATGTTTGACTACTAGAATTATAAATCATTGATGCTATGTGTGAGCTGTTGGATCTAACTTGCAGCAGTGTGCAAATCATCTAACATTAAATATTCAGCGTAGAAAGGAAATTGATTTTGTGGAAAAAATGTAAATCTGTATTTTGTGTGTACATAGTCACATTTAATTACATCTTTAATAGTAGCTGAACGACACAATTCCTGTTGTCAGTATTCAAATTTGGTATCTGGACTACACATGAAGACACTACATAATTCAGAGTAAAGAAATTATGTAAAAATTTTAGATGAAATAATAAAGTGATTATTATTTCAAATTGGTTCATATTTTTACTTTAAAAATTGAAGTCATGGTATTCAATGACAAAACCTCACAAAGTATCTTTAGTAAAGGCTTTCTTGTTTATTAATTTTACAAAACCTTGAAATCTGATAAAAAGTGAGACTTGTTATTTTGAATCAGAACAAGCCGACATTCGTAGCTTATCAGAAGATGATGAATCAAATTCGTCGTCGAAGAGAATAAATGTGCGTCGTAAACCTTTATCTCATTGTAACTGAATCTTCTCAGAAAGGATCATGGGTTGGTTCCTCCAGGTATCATTTTTCAGAAGGAGGCATCAATAGTCTTGTTTTGTGATGGTAGCTAGGATGTTTAACTTCCGTAATGTGGGGTGACAAGGTTTGAGTTTAATGTTGTTTAGAAATTAAGCTGCGAATAGATTTTAGTTCTGGCTGCAGCTGACTCTGGTGGAGTAATTTATTTATCCACTGAGTATAGTATAATAAAATGTTATACAAAATGGCTAATTTGCTATACAGTACAAGGTAGTGTAAAGATCATGCATAGCAGTTTTCTACACAGGAACTGATATAGTATTTAATATATATAATAACAACAACAATAAAATCAGTCTTTGAAAATGCTACACTGATTTTAGAAAAATTAATTATTCCATTTTTTTTTTTTTTGAATTTTTTACAACCAACCAAGTGAGACTGAATCATGACATCACTGCGTGGAAATATATGAGCAAGTTTTATGGATATTTATAGAAAATGTGGATCAATTTACTTTACTTTTACATTTATACCTGGCTCCTCACAACATTAGCATGTCTAGACTGAACTCGGGTAACCATTTTGACACTGAACATGTCTTGGCGACCGGTCCAAATAACTGTCGATAACCCTCCATATTCTACCAATGACAAAATGTTTTACTATACCCTTTATACAAGGAGGGGAAAGCGGTGGGGGGGGTGGGCAGGGGAGGGGATTTGCTTGCAGGAGTAGGAAGAGACTCTTTTGTCTAATTTTTAATCCAAGATTTTTTCTTATGTACATGAAAAAATGCTGTTATACCTCTAAAATTATGCTCTGCCGGAATGGTAGGCTTCTTGCACACTAAGTCAACATTATATCATATATAGTCACTGATGTCACTCTTTTCGTAAATACAACAAAAAATGTTTTAATTGAAAACAAATTTGCTGGCAGCTATGAAGATGATACTTATGAGAGATATCTTCTTCTAATTTCTCTCTCTAAATTATGCTTGTAAGATGATATAAATCTTTTTCTGATACAGTTGTGCCTTCAACATATCTTAATATCTCACAAGTTTATACCCTCTTGCCTCCTGTATACACATGAGAATATAAAAGAAAGATTGCTTCTCCTGCACCTAGGTAGATGGGTCCATGGTTTGCCAAGGATGGAATTTGATGTAAAACTAGCCAACAACTTCATCCTTGGTTTCGTGTATAACTTCCATGTGGAAGATGCAGCAAAAGACTGACAAGGGTATGATAAGGGTACTCAACACTAACCAGGGAGTGGGTGGTAGGGTGCACTAACCTTGTTGATTGAAATTTAAGACCATGCGGTTGTCAAATGTGAAGAAAATGTCTGAACCAAGTCATAGACGGGGAAAACGTCATAAACTCCTCCACATTTGTAACACTCTGTGTTAAGTTATTTGCACTTTCACGATTTTTGAATTTTTATAAAATTCCGTTTCCAAAATTCTTGGAAGCTTTAATAGCCCGGAGTATAATTTATCTGACGAGGTGTAGAAGAGTCTGTTTGTTAAAAATATAGACGATGTGGTTATAATGGTAAAAACATATGGTTGGATATTGAACTCATGTACTTTCAATTCAAAAGCAAGTGTATAAGGGGAAGGGATGGTGCAGATGGTGGGGGAGGGGATGGTGGGGGGGGCGAGGTCTATAAGCTATATGAAGGGGAATATGTAGAATAGTTTAATACTGCCAATTAAACACTGATTAGCTGTTCATCTGGAATCACATCGGTCAGGTTGGTCACAACCGTATTTGGTGTTGTTTTTATGGCAATTCTTGAAACTCTATGTAGGTAATCATTATATAAAAACGTGGTTCGGTGCAGCACAAAAAGTCTAACCATCTATAAATATATAACCATCTACTCTTCATTCTATGCCTAAACATATACGAGCTGTGAGCAAGTGGATACACAATCAAGAGTCGAATACTGTCTTCCACTTACTCGCGAAAGGTTTCTAAATTGTGAATAAATTTAAGCCAGCTAGCATTGGATGCTGTTTGTCTAGAGCCATAAGTTGTTCACGTTTGTAGAAAGCGAGAAGGACACGACCCCAAGAGGACCTTTGACTGAGGTCGTAAACAAGATGGAATCTGGTCACTAGGACCCAGAGCCGTATCTACGGACACCTATCAATTTCAAAATCTGCAATTTAGTAAGACTGCCGTTCCTCTTTTCGCCACATCCCACTTCTTCACCTTTCAAGGTCCTTAGTCTGGAAAGTTAGCCTGTGTGTTACGTAATCAATTCGCCAAGCCTAGCAAAGGAAACGAGCTTGGCAAAGTCACTTGCACAGCTCAAATTTCCCCCGATCTACTGCGAGAGCCTATTAAATTGCCTGTGGCAGGTAAACTGTTATGGCAGTAGTATTAATGGACGCATTTTCAAATGTATGACGGCGCCCTCTTCAGAGACGGTGAAGATCCCCATTGTTATTAGCATCCATTGCTAAGAAACATCACTAGTTAACAAAACCTAGTTTAAAAATATTTAACTAATGTACTGCAAATTTGCTGCAAACACATCCTTTTTGGAAACTATATTGAATATCATATTTTTCATTATTCATATCGATCTGAGTCGATTGCATATTCATGAGGCTTCCCATTGTCAGCAGTTACTCCCCATGGATCATACTGGCCAGGGATGAGATGTATACCACTGTCATTTTTTTACACTTTAAAGGTGTTTTTCATAAATGATATTAACATTGCATTTGTGAAATGATCATATTTTGCATCATTATAATTTATTTATATTGATCGATGCAAATTACCAAGTTGAATAATTAAATAACTTTCTCAATGATCAAAACATCTCTGACATATTAAAATTTGTCATGGTACGATTGGTTCACTTCTTCATAATGTGAACCTTTTTTCCGGCCCCCTTTCATCTATCAGTTGTGAATTTTGTAAAAAAAATTAATACTTGTTAGGAGACCTGCCATACTGAGATATATAAATTATCCTAACTTATCACATTCGAACATGCTATAAACTTTCTTCTTTCAAAAGTCTACTTAAGAGTACTTAAGTCACTTGTTCTTTTGTAAATTAATTTACTTTCTTTGTAAAGCGCCTTGAGCAGTGACTTTTGTTTACTGATTTGGCACTATATAAGTCTCATTTATTATTATGATTATTATTATTATTAACACTAAAAATTAGTACTGCAGTATATAATGTTGATTCCGACATAAACTCTAACATACATGAAAAGTTCAGATCCATATTTCAACATTAAAGCTGCTCATGCAAGTTACGTTGTTATTAAATTTCAGTCATTTGTGACCTTTGCAGGAATCTGTCATTCTTTAAAGTATATTCATCCCCCTGAACTTTAAACGTTGGGCATCAACAGCTTTGATTGCATGGTATTACTATCAGAAACGTATGGATGTATGAAATACAGATGGCAATCTAATAAACGAAACGGTAATTGATGTTAACTTTTTTTATGTCTGCGAATTAATTTAAATTTTCAGGTTGTCTAGAACAGTACTTTTGAGGTGAGTTTGTCAGTGGCTGATCAAAGCCTAAGCTTGCGCCTACTCCTACTTAATCGATGACTTTAGGCAGAATCTTAGTCGAGTTATGCGCATAGTCCAAGAAGAAAAGAAACATTTCATCGCGTACCAGAAATGTGATCTGTATTAAGCCATCGAGGGTTCACCTGAAATGTGCTAAAATCTCTCGAAGTTTGCTCCTTCAGCTTTAAAGGTAGTCAGTATAGGCGCCAAATTATAGCACGCTATAATTGCTAGAAGTTTTCAAAAAGTACTTTCCTGAAGGTCTTTCCTCTCCAAATTGTTCTCAGACAACTTTTAAGGAACACAAAAGATGACTGAATGTCCCAGTGAGGAAAATTTCCTCGAAGGTTGTAATAAAAAACAGTCAGAATTTTGACCAAAGGTGACCATATTTGATTATCTAGCATATTTGGGACCAATACAGTTAAGGCTAAATTGACCTTGGCTCCTGACAATGCAGGCGTCAATGCTAAATTGATGTTGAATCCATTCTTTTACGAATTATGAAAATGCACTCAACCAAAACATATTCCTTTTAATTAATATATAAAACAAAAGAGCAGCTTAGATGACATTCAACAGAATTTGTCCTTGAAAAGCTTGTAATGACTAATCATTTTAAACGTGTCACTAGAGGCCATGACTTTATTAGGTCTTGTTTTAATCTTCCTTTTGCGATTTGTGTCGTGCATCTGATCTGTAACTGACCTCATCTTCCTGTGTAATAGACTATACAGTCCAGCCACTTTTATTGATGACTCGATCTCCGTGGTAACAGGCTCTCATTTCTAAAAAAATTAAGAGTGTTATCAAAATACAAACTGAACCGATAGTATAGTATAGGCCTGCTAATGGTCTACAGCATGTCCACAATGCCATCATGAAGGGGTCCCAATTTTCCTTCCTAAAACGCCCCTTGAAAAAATTAAAAAGGCCCCAAAAATTTCCCGTCCTAATGGAAAATGATGACACATCAAGATCAACATTCTCTCTTTAAATGTTATCCATTAATATGCCGCTTTTTAAGTTACTCTTGGTAAAGTTGTCTGTAATGATTCGATACTGAAAATCAAATAGTAATGCCCTTTGGATGGCGTAGATATATAGCCAACTTGTATTTTCCAAATAGTGAGGAAATGTTTGATAATATCCTGTTTACTTTTTCGTGTTTGATCAGTGGTGACGTTCAAGGTTGACTCGGCGATGAAATTACTTTAACAGAATTGAATTTTACTTGTTTACTCTGTGAAACCTATGACTTTGTCTTAAGTTTGATTGATGGTATATGTACAGTATACACTCATATTTAAGGCTGAGCCATTCTGTAAGTCTTTGAAACTTCCTGAAAAATTTGGAAAACAAGTTTGAACAGTTGATGCAATATATACTACAAAAAAGGGAAGTGTTTTTTTCATTATTGTGGCATAACAGATGGATTCATTTTTCACTAAAGTTTACATTGACTTTACACACAACCTGGTAGTGGGAAATCTGACTTTAAAATGTTATTAAAGATCTGAGGGAAATGGAAACTGATATTGTAAAGTATGTAGAGTCATATGTGAAATATGGTACAACATTGTTTATTGGACAATCACAGACTATTAAAGTTTCTTTTTTTCCCCCCATGATTTATCACGAAAAAGGCCTCTGATGTAACAGATTTATCAAATGATGCTAAAAGTTTTCTCCATGTCCTCAAATGAAGAATCCAACTCTGAGATTCCTGCTTGAAACTTCCCGGCCATTTTTATTGTAAGAAATGATGATAACATATACACAAGACAACTCAGCCAAAATATCAAAGTTCCTGAATAAGCAATTGCCAGAAGTTAATCATACTTGGTTTTTTGTGGTTGCGTTATTTAGACATGCACAATAGTTTATCAATGTTTTAATCTGTTTAACACATTTAAGGAAACAGCCTTTCATAAACCTTGACTTTTGCAGCTGTAACTATAGTTAGTTCAGAGAAAATTCCCCCTTTTTTTTCAATTTAACAATTTGAAAGGTAAGTGAATGACATAGTCAGAACCTAATAATAATATAAGAAATCCAATCTACACAGTGTGCATTTTGAGTATATCTAAGCCCCATCTCTTGGGATTAGCCAAACTTATTCTCCAAAAAGAAAAGAGAAGAAAGAGAAGGTTCTACATGGCTTTATCCAGTGTCATAATCAATTGAGGGGAGAGATCAAAATCTGGCATAATTCATGGCAAAATAAACCCCGTAAAAAGTATTCCGTTAGCCTTTTCAAAAGATCCAATTCTTTTCATGTTTCGGATCCAAGCAGTTTTGACTTTTAATGGTATGCTGTATTGGCCCCAAATATGCTAGATGTTCAAATATGGTCACATTTGGTCAAAATTTTTAAACCCTTTTTAATGCAACAACCTTCGAGGAAATTTTCCTAACTGGGACATTCGGTCATCTTGTGTGTTCCTTACAAAAGTCTGAGAACGATTTGGAGAGTAGAAGACCTCCGGGAAAGTACTTTTTGAAAGAATTTAGCAATTTATAGCATGCTATAACTTGGGGCCTATACTGAATACCTTTAATATCTGAATTTCGTTTCAGACCTGACCCGTTTTTGTATTATTCAGAAAATAGGTGTCAGTTGAACTCCTGTGACCTATAATGCTGTAACATATAAGTGTACTTCCAATTCTTTGTTCTTGTTATTAATATTTCAGAAGCTTACTCCAAAGAAAAGTCCATTTCTTTTTTTAAATCAATCTTGATAAAAGAGGTAAATGAATGAGTATATAAGCTCCGTCTCATGGGATAGCCGACCTAACACCGTAATCGTCGAGCAATGTCTACAAGGAATTATCAAAAGTCATATGCAATTGGGGCCAGAGATGAAAATCAAAGTTAAACCGGTATAATTCACAGGAAAATAAAACCTAAAAAATATTTAATCATAATTTTTTTTTCTTTGAGAAATACAAAGGAGGAAGAAGGTAGCAAAAGTCATTTCTGCCCCTCGGATCCGTTATCTATGAGGTTGGTGAGCATCGATTCCTTGATTTAAAGTTGCCCCAGGATAGGGAGAAAATCTATTTCAATATTGCCAACAACAAAATCAATTTCAGCAAAATTGTCTACAGGCATCAAGATCTAATCATATTTTATTTATTTCTTATGACTGCAGCTTCTGACCGAAAATATCTACAACCTCAAAAAGGAAATAAAGTAAAATAGGGCGAAAAACAAAAATGAGGGAACTCGTTTGACAGCTAAAGAATACCAAAATAAAATGGACTGTCATTTTGAGGAAACTTGATCTCTTAGATATATACATCATGATGCTTAATTTTGATAAGATTTGATTATTCATGTTTTGACATGAACATGCAAGAAGTAATAGAAAAATAGAGAGAGAAAACAAGAATGGGTGAACTAATTTGACAGCTAAAAAATAACAAAATAAAATGGACTGTCATTTTGAGGAAACTTGATCACTTAGATATCTACATCATGATGCTTCATTTTGATACGTTTTGATTATTCATGTTTTGACATGAATATGCGATAAGTAATAGAGAGAGAGAGAAAAAAAATATGGGTGAACTAATTTGACAGTTAAAGAATAACCAAATAAATGGACTGTCATTTTGAGGAAACTTGATCTCTTAGATATTTACATGCTTTCTTTTTTTGATAAGTTTTGAATATTCATGTTTTTACATGAATATGCAATGTAATATCATTTTCCTTGTATCTATAAAAAAAAAATTGTACAGAAATATGATTTTTTGTTGTTAAATGTTGCATAACAGTAACTCATTACAGCAAGTCTTTGGCTACATCATAAGGGCCTACTATACTTTGTGTGCTTAAGCTAGTATTAAAATATCAAGTTGTTTGAATATGAATATTCGATGTTTGAATATAAATATTCAATGTTTGAATATAAATATTCAATGTTTGAATATGAATATTCAATGTTTGAATATAAATATTCAATGTTTGAATATGAATATTCAATGTTTGAATATGAATATTCAATGTTTGAATATGATTATTCGAATGTTAAGGATAATGTTCCCTCATTGAATGCCCCATTCTATGGTGTTATAATCACAGATTGGCAAACATTTAACGTGAATTATCCAAAGGAAAGTGCATGTCCTTAAACAAAGAATGCTTTTCCTTCCCATAGTCCCTTCATAATAAGAGCATATATATGGAAGTAACTGGGTGATGGTTAAAACTTTTATTTCAATATTCATATATTTATGGACACACCTTCTGCTACAATAATTGCCAGATCTCTGTCTAAAAAATTTGTCTCATGCACAACAAGAACTATAGGGATGATTTGGATAATTGGGTGATGGATAAAACTTTTATTTCAATATTCATAAATACTTGAGAAATACTTGGGAATTTGCAAAGACCTTTCTAATTTGCCTCTGACTATCATGATGTGAAACCTTATATTCCAGAGGTATGCACTAATTTTGACACTAATAAAATGAGACACATTCATGCGATGATTTTTTTAGAAGGATTTGTAAAGTTAAAATGTTATTAGATTGTGTCAGCAGGCTTCATTACAAGAACATCAGCATGGGTACGAGTAGAATTTTTCCCTAATTGTAGAAGTACGAATATGAGAACAAATTAACCGAAAGCCAATATGTATTCAATTATGCAGCTTTTCACTTGTATCAATATTTAACTGCACTCAGAATTTCTCTAGAATGAGTTTACAAGTAAATGACAAGTAAAGGTAGCTTGACTTACGATGAGAACAGACTCACAGATAAGTCTGATGTGTGTAAACACTTATTGGTAGGAAAGTTGCTTTTCAAGGACATTTTTAGTCCCATGCACCCCTCATCCGTCCCCAACCCCAACCCCTTCCTGTGGAAAGCAAAACTTTGATAGCAATACCAAAAGTGATCACCTAGAGATGAATTTTAACCTGATTTTAGATAATATCTTTCGTCTTCTCGCACTATAACTTGAAAGAGTTCAAAAATAAAGATTTTAGATATTTTTTATATATTTTCTTATCTAAAACTAAAAATTTGGGCAAATGTAAATACTTTGAAGCCACTGATTCTGAAATTTCTAAGACTGACCTGTTATTAATTACCATCCAATTTTCAAAAAGGAAACTTAAGTAAATGTGAGAATTTCTTCTTCTTCTTTTGGCAAAGACCCAATTTAGCCAACCTCTCGCAACATGACTTGGATGGTTCAACTAAATTTTTGAAGTGTCTGTCGTATATTCTTACTGGAGTATTTTCTTAACTCTAAAGCTCATTTGCTTTAAGACAGGTCTTTTTTTAAGTTTTGTTTTTCTTTTTTTTTATGCTTTCTGTTTTGCTGGATATCGTCCAACAATTGGTCTAACCTGATTTGTTTTAACGCCAATCAGTGTTGACCGTGCGTGAAAACAAAACACGTCGTTATAAATCCAGCAGATAATCCTCACAACTCAGTCAAGAAGTGTTAAGAAGCTTTATGTCTCAACGGATTTACCCGTGGTGTGACGAATCTTCCCCGAGGGTGAAAGAAGTACGGATAAATGAGGTGTATCGATAGAGTCGACACGATGGCAAAACAATGTCAGTTACAATAAAGGAAGCCTGTCACGTACCAGTGAAGTCCCATCATCAAATGACAGTGTCTGCTGCGAGTGGTTTAGCAGGAGAAAAATCACTTATTTGAGAAGGACTAGAGAGATGGAGAGAGAGAGAGCTCGTCTAAGATTCTCATGCAACCTGATAATAGAGATTCTAATTGGTAGTTAAGGGCAATTTGAAACCCAGTACGCACCCTAAGAGCACGGAGTATGCTCTCCTATATTTGAAATCGCAGAAATATTTTTGCCAAACCTTTTTGTTTAAAACTTTATATCTCAGTATATTTCTGCAAAGGAATTCCTAAAGGAATCTTGTCTCCATCTCATTCCCTAGTAGAGTGCCAACTTTGGGAAAAATGCTGTCAAATATGCATGTTTTTGGAAACTGTTTAACAGAGCACTGAAGAATGCTGCAAGTGGACTTTGAACAGAAATATTTGGAAATTAGACATTTCCCACTTAATTTAGAAACTTCTTGAGAAATATACATTCAGCTGGCAGAGAGAAGTTTGTCAGAAATTATGTAAAAAAAATATGACCTAATTAGGCAGTGGCTGGAATTGGCAGTTACCAATAAATACAATCCCCTATTTTACCCCTTTTGTCTTCCTATTTTTCTTTGAGGGGGTGGGGGCAGGGGGTGAGGGGAGTTGGAGTTTGGGGAAGTCTTTGTGCATGTAAATGAAAGATATGGAACTTTTTGCAGAAAAGGAATTTTATTTAGGTTTTTAACTATAAGAAAAGATCATTTTTTCAATCTATCATAAAAAGCTTATAGTGTCAATAATGGATGATTTAACTTAGTTATACTGGCACATTGAAATTCCACATAAAATATCAGGGACGATTAATCACATTCAAACACAAATGAAGATTAATTTGGTGATGTCGAATATGGGATGAATTCTTGGGCATTGTGTTTCACACAGATAAGCTGCAGCAGAGGTAAAAGACCTGGATATAATGCCTACGGTGTGAAACTGTTGAGTACAGGAGATTGTGTCCTATAGATGCAGCCTGGCTGCAGGAAGCTGTAGCAGGGCTATAAAAGACCTAGATACAATGCCTATGATATAATGAAACTGTTGAGTATAGTAGATTGTGTCTTATATAGATGCAGGAAGCTGCAGCAGGGCTATAAAAGACCTAGATATAATGCCTATGGTATAATAAAACTGTTGAGTACAGTAGATTGAGTCCTACAGATGCAGCCTGGCTGCAGGAAGCTGCAGCAGGGCTATAAAAGACCTGGCTATAATGCCTATGGTGTGAAACTGTTGAGTACAGTAGATTGTGTCCTATAGATGCAGCCTGGCTGCAGGAAGCTGTAGCAGGGCTATAAAAGACCTGGAAATAGGGACAAGGAGAGACAGTTTGATGTGTTGTCCATGTGTAATCTCACAAATGATTGTGCAATGTGTACTTTTCTCGTCATGGCATGAATGAATTTCAAAATGTTCTGTCTCATCAACAGAACATGCTAAGAAGGTGGCAGTTGCTGAATCGATATGTCTGTTGCCTCTGTCAGCCTCGTATCGGCCTTCATTTTATAGCTATTAGTTCCAAGAGATATGAGTTGCCCATTACTTTAAGTTCCACTTGATTTACTGCGGACCGGACGGATAGTATATTGCCCATCCAAAAGCCGATCTGCTTGTACACTCTCCAACAGATTTTCTAAGATTACAATTACAAAACCATGCTTGCAGCAACATACAGCCAGTATTTAACCTTTAATGATGTTGTTTTAGCTCGGTAGCTTGTAAACAAGACGATTCTTTGGAGCGGTTCTAATGAATTTGTCACCTGACATTTTTTTTCCGTACCCTTAAGGCCCGAAACACAAATGTGTTTTTGCGTATGTGTCTACTGCGCAGCAGCGATGATGAAGAATCGACACATGTCGGTCGGTTATGTTCAAGTATCGATTTTTCTTCGTTTCTGAAAGCGGAAATTGAAAACTTACTCATTTGATCAGCCACCCAGAAAGTGATTTGTAATAATGAACAGTTCCTTTCCTAACCTATACTAAAGCGACACCTAAAATTTACTGAAATGATAAATGTTTGCTTGTTAAAATTTAATATATGAGGCCTTCACTGACCCATCTCACAAAGTCGATACATTAGCGTCGTAGAATTTTTTACATTACCTGATTAGTTTTTTATCTCCTCTTTTTTCCGGCTGATGATGTTAAATAGACCTTCCTGTAATGTGGATTTGTTTGATCAGCTGGTTGACGAACCACATTATTGGAGGGGGGGGACCGTAAGTACTTAATGGAAACCTTAGTTCTTTTCATTTCGTAGATCTAGTAATACCAACCCTGTGTTATTTAGATGATAATGGGTTTTGGTAGTATTAATTGTGATCCTGTTGTTGATGTGTGTCATTATATTAAACTGTTGAAAGAGAGATATGTAGGTGGGATGAGGGGTACCTGGTGGGGCAAGGAGGGTTGGAGGGGACATATTAAAGAAAGAGAAATATTTTGAATTTAGATTAGGGCTATCCACTCGAGATACATGCAACCATGAATGGATTGAGAGCTCTCAGTGTTACATTTGGATAGGACGAATCTACTGAGAGGGTCGGTGTGGGGATGGGGATGGGGGTGGGGGTGGGGGGTTGAGGATGTGGGAGAAGGTAAACAAAAACACTTACCTCTGGTTCACAATGATCTAGTTATACAACATTCCTCAAAAAGTCATAAATTTATCTTAGGTAAAATAAATTATCATATATCTAAGAATAATAATAGGAAGACTATAATTAACAGAAATAATAACCCAAACATATTTCTATGTTTACTTCTTTCCATCTAGGTAATTAAGATTAGTGTGAATAGTGAGAGTGCTGAGTTAACTAAGTTAACCTCTCCAATCTCCTTTTCCCCATCGCCCCATCCCAATCACAGCTCATGTGATGAAATGAAATTAGTTTACATTACATTTACATTAGTTTCCAAAATTATTTATAAACATCCAGTTAAAAATGACACTTTTATCATAAAGAGCGTTAAAGTTTTGGTTATTTTTCATGACGGGTAAAATTCAATTTCATCTTAATTGCAGTGGGTATATTAATAAGGTAATGTATTGTGATTGCTTAATTTGCATGTCTGAGATTTCTGTCCCTGTGTCTGTCTCTCTGTCAGTCTCTCTCTCTCCACACATCAATGTTACTCTGTTAGTCTAACAGGCTGTTATGGAGTTGATTTGTATATTACTTATCTCTACCCCTATGACATTGTGAGTGGTTTTCCATTAGAGTAAGTATCGAGTCACGATCCTCTGGTCTTCATCCAACCGTTATTGAACTTGAAATCTTTAGATCAACTCTCGTCTTGTTTCCCATTCATACGACTCCACCGGAGGCAGACGTCCGAACGAGTGGTACGTCCGTTGCGATCGATAAACGGTATCCAGTTGCATCCATAAAAGCTATCAAAGATTGGAATGCGCAGGTGAGACAGCTTTCGCTGGCAAAGTAACCTGTCAATGACCTTTGAGTTGGGAGTCATAATTAATTAACATTTATTCAAGCTCGACCAAAATTAATACTAATACCACATGGATGGTTTAGTTGTTGTAATTCAGATGTGCATCTCAGAGCTAGGGGTCAAAGTTCATAGTTGTCCACAAGGGAGCTTAGAGGGGTTTTACTCAAGAGGCTTGGAGAATGCAGCATACTTGATTACAAAGTGCAGCATTTACAATCATGGCCTCACTATCTTGGATACGTAAGTTCATGAAATGGGCCTTTTTATCTTTTGTGCTTTTAAGTACAATGATACAGGTCGGTCTGTCTCTGTGTTGCAAGTCTAATGAAGCAAGTCAGTGGGTTTCTGGGTTTCTGTCTCACACTTAAAGTCAGTTTGTCTCTTATGTGTTTTTAGATAATAATAATAATAATAATAATTAATGAGACTTATATAGCACCAAAGCAGTAGACAAAAGTCACTGCTGAAGGCGCTTTACAAAGAAAGCAAATTAATTAACAAAAGAACAAGTGAAAATATGGGTCAATATGTAAGCAGTTGGTGTCTGCATTTTAATTTTAAATTGATTTTAAGTCAAGTCTGTCTCTGTGTCCAAGGATACATGTCAGCCTCTGATGTAAGTTTATTGAAGTAAGTCAGTTTGTTTCTGTGTTGTTTCTCAAATGATGTAATATAGTTTCTGATGTGATGTACTGTATGTCTTATAATGTACATGAGATCCCAGCTCTGATGTTTTGCAAGTCCAATGAGGATGTTGTCTTTGTCTATGTGATATGTATATTATTGTCTGTGTAATGTATATTCCTGTCTGTGTGATGTATATTGTCTGTGTGATGTATATTCATGTCTGTGTGATGTATATTATTGTCTGTGTGATGTATATTCCTGTCTGTGTGATGTATATTATTGTCTGTGTGATGTATATTCCTGTCTGTGTCATGTATATTCCTGTCTGTGTCATGTATATTATTGTCTGTGTGATGTATATTCTTGTCTGTGTGATGTATATTCATGTCTGTGTGATGTATATTCATGTCTGTGTGATGTATATTATTGTCTGTGTGATGTATATTCATGTCTGTGTGATGTATATTCTTGTCTGTGTGATGTATATTCCTGTCTGTGTGATGTATATTCTTGTCTGTGTGATACATGTATATTCTTGTCTGTGTGATACATGTATATTCTTGTCTGTGTGATGTATATATTCCTGTCTGTGTGATGTATTCTTGTCTGTGTGATACATGTGATGTATATTCCTGTCTGTGTAATGTATATTCCTGTCTGTGTGATGTATATTCTTGTCTGTGTGATACATGTATATTCTTGTCTGTGTGATGTATATATTCTTGTCTGTGTGATGTATATTCTTGTGTGATGTATATTCTTTGTCTGTGTGATGTATATTCCTGTCTGTGTCATGTATATTCCTGTCTGTGTCATGTATATTCCTGTCTGTGTGATGTATTTTCTTGTCTGTGTGATACATGTATATTATTGTCTGTGTGATGTATATATTCTTGTCTATGTGATGTATATTCTCATCTGTGTGATGTATATTATTGTCTGTGTGATGTATATTCTTGCCTGTGTGATGTATATTCCTGTCTGTGTGATGTATATTCTTGTCTGTGTGATGTATGTCCAATCCTATATATATCTTTCTATTGTTGCACTATTCCTGGTCCAGTATAGTACTGGTTCAATGCCTGTAGCCTCCCATGAGTTATTAATTCCTATGCTATATATACATGTCTAATTCCAACCTGGCATCTGTGTCCGGTTCAATGTCAGTGCATGACGTTTAAATCATCGTCGATGCACGCAAGGCAGTCTCTGTGGGACTATTACAATGCTGGTTTATAGAACATAAAATCTGGCTTAAAAACTTAATGAAATCATATCAAACTTCTAGTACGTACTTAAATTTACCTCAATCGTTGACATTTAGCAAATGTACGAATGGAAAATTTACAAAATTTACAAAATGTGCATAATATACTTTAAATTAATTCCTATCTGATGAATGACCTCACAGAGAAGCTTCTACATAAAAAAATATAACCAACTTGCAGGATGGACTGATAGACCCACCATTAAAAAGCAGGCCTGTCTGTAATTGACATAAATATATAGATAGATATAGATACCCAAAAATTGCTTGTCAGAATATTCAAAATTCATTCATGGACCGAAACTTTTTTCGTTTATTTGACCCTTAACCCTTTGAAATAAAGTTGAAGTCTTTCTTGTACCTGTGAATACACTACAGTGTACATGTTGAGGCATGTTATAAATTCCATGCAAATCTAAATACAGCGTGGACTGTTAATTTAAACCTGTGGGACTGAACAGCAACCTATTTAACCTGTGGGATAGAACAGTACCCTATTTAAGCCTGTGGGATAGAACAGTACCCTATTTAACCTGTGGGATAGAACAGTACCCTATTTAAGCCTGTGGGATAGAACAGTACCCTATTTAAACCTATGGGATAGAACAGTACCCTATTTAAGCCTATGGGATAGAACAGTACCCTATTTAATCTGTGGGATAGAACAGTACCCTATTTAAGCCTATGGGATAGAACAGTACCCTATTTAACCTGTGGGATAGAACAGTACCCTATTTAAGCCTGTGGGATAGAACAGTACCCTATATTTAACCTGTGGGATAGAACAGTACCCTATTTAAGCCTGTGGGATAGAACAGTACCCTATATTTAAGCCTGTGGAATAGAACAGTACCCTATTTAACCTGTGGGACTGAACAGTACCCTATTTAAGCCTGTGGGATAGAACAGTACCCTATATTTAAGCCTGTGGAATAGATCAGTACCCTATTTAACCTGTGGGACTGAACAGTACCCTATTTAAGCCTGTGGGATAGAACAGTACCCTATATTTAAGCCTGTGGGACAGAACAGTACCCTGTTTAATCTATGGGATAGAACTAGTGCCCTATTTTCAGTCTGCTATTGATAGAAATCTATTAAATTTACTCCTCTTTCGCTGCTTTCGATTGTGCACTTTTCTGTGACTATACTATTTTCTTAAATACTGTACTCTATCGTTTATTTTACACAAACCTATTGCATATTCATGAACAGAATGTTTAATTACGATTAATTTGTAATTATCTCTTTCCTTGAAATATAAAGTGAAATAGCCTGTATCATTGGCCTCATCAGCAATATTGCATAATAGGACATTTATTAGCCTATAATCAGCAAATACCCACTTGAGAGATCAAAATTGACACCAATTATTGTGTTATACGTATGTAAGCTTAAATCCCATTCATCTTAGGCAGCGTTAACGTTAACTTAGGCAGTGTAAATTTACACTGAGCGGCTGATCCCGCCTTTGGTGTTCTGAGCGTTAAACTGATTTTGAAGCCCCTCATGTTTACGTTAGACCCCGTGCTCGATATCAGAGCCAAATCGCTCTCGTTCACCGAAAACGAGAAGTCGAAGGTTCTTCACGAGAAGGCACAAGACCATAAAGCCATGGATATGTGCAGGGCGACTACTAATTAATGCCAACATAATGATGTAGCTATTACACAAGTAACAAACAACAATGGAATTTAAATGTCACAGTTGATCCTTGCATGATCAATCCCAATCTGTGTTTACATTACAAATTTATCACTGAGGCCATGGTCTGATCCTCTCTGGATCATTTGGCCTCTCGGGGATTCAAATCACAGAGCCTTGATTTAATAACATTTTAAACCACAGCGAGCCAGGGGTACATTTAACACCTTGCTCGTGATCTAATATTAGCGAGGGATTCTGTGTAAGTGCTGAGTATCATCTTCAACTTTAATATCAAAAGACTTGTTTCTTATTCCATATGCTAGTATGAAATTATCGATTTTTCCCCTCTTTTTTGAGGGTTCCCGGCCATTAACTCATGCTCCTAAACTTCATTCATGTCTCCTCTGAGGGATCTGGTGGATTGGCTTTAATTTAAATCCAGAATGAGAATTTGATACAAAGAGATGAATTTGGTTCATTGTCGAGAGCCATCGGCAAGAAAATATTAGTCGATGGAGGCCCACATCTTTCTTCACAGCTTTTAAAGGGCACCTACTTAATTGCCAAGGTGCGACTGTGTACAAAGAGGGGTTTGCCAGAGAGTTTGCAAAATGGACAGAACTCAGAAAGTTTTACTTTATTCAGTTTAAAGCATTTACTCTATTCATAGTACAAATATTGAACTATTCTCTCTTAATTTCAGAATAAGTTAATATTCTCATCACTAGGAAACCATAAAAATGATATCAAAATTCTTTTAAGTCTTTTATTCTTTGACATTGATTGTATGGTTCCTGAAACAAGTGGGAGAGTAGGAATGCAACGTGAATATTTAACCGTTTCACAGTCTGTCAGTGCATAGTTTGCGGAGTGTATGTATTGTTGCACTTGTTAGGTTAGGTATCAAAGGTACAAGGTATAGCCTATGTATGCTGGCAGTTGTTAGGATAGATAAGTTGTGTGTATGAGTATGAGTTGTATAGGCCTACTACTAATTTTCTAGTGTGCATGTTTATATACTAGGATATTGAAAGCCAAGTAGGCCGACTGCCTATGTCTGATAGGACACTTTAATTAAGTCAGACAGAACCGTAGCCGATTTCAAATTTACTGCAATTAATGCTCATTAATTCTGTGTTACGCATGAATTCTGTGTTACACATTATACACTAATTCCTGGTAGCTACATGACTCCAAGCAATTAACTTTCTAAGTTTATCTAATTTTCCTTCTTCACATAAAAGGTCTACTGACTCTTCTTCACATAAAAAGTCTACTGACTCTTATGAACAACATTGTCGTAATCACTCTAATAGGCATTAGAAATCATGAAAATCAGCTGCAACTCCCCTCAAAATCCATCAAAGATTGACCATTTACAAGTCCTTTCTGAAGTCTAGTTTTATTTATGAATAAACATTAGCTACTTGTACACATTGATGACTTTAAAGGCATTGAAGACTCGCCCCAAACCGTGTGCCGCCCTCTGAAAAAAAGTTTGTGGCTACAAAATGCAGACAGTAATGAAACGTGATACCTTGTTATCTGAGATGTCCATCGCTGCTATGTACACTGTGTTGTGGGTATCGACTGTAGCTGCATGAATTGACTGTACACTAGTGTCTAATTACCAACGGTAGCAAGCTGTGTGTGTATTTTCTGGGATCGGTGGTGGTGTCTAACACTTCTGTTACACCTCATTCGAAACTAGGTCAGATTACCGGCATCAGACATTTCTATGTGCGCGAGTCTTCACTCCCTTTAAGCAAGCCAGTGCCTAAATTTTCTGTTATGTTATCCCTTTATTTCCACTATAAGCATGATCAATTTTCCTGCCAGCACCTGCAAGTCTTTAGCTTGCAATGAATTTCATAATATTTCTATATTCCAATAGGCGATATCTCAAATTCAGTGTATGATGAGATGGTCGATCGCTTGTTCATGGCAATTAAACGCTAGGAATATATCCTTCACGTATTCGCAACATTTTTTTAGTGGCCAGCGGACAGTTAGTTGCAAGGATTGGTGCAATTTAGCCAGTTGAGAAAATCAGTAGCCAACTCCCAATATCCAATTTCATATCGAGGAAGTCCAGGTAACTTTGTCTAGTGATGCATGAAGAGTAATTCAATGGTGTTCAATCAGTTTCTTCTTGTTTCTTCAAATCATTCACAGAATAAAGTTTATCCACAGTGAAGTTTACTATCTACATTGATTGGAGTTGATAATAATCTTTAACTTGTTAGTGTAGGGATTTGATTCAATCTTGTTCAAGTGGGGAGAATTGTGATCTATTGATTGAGGTTAGACTCAAATCATGATTGACATGGAACGAAATGAAATGGGGGTGTAGGCGGTTTTACACTATCTAACGCAACGTAGTGATGTGATGACCAGGGCATTTGGGTCCACTCTATATACCCAACATTCCCACACCATGTCAATCAGAACTATCTGTGTAACAGTATGTATACTTGGCTTCAGTGCAGCAATCCCTTTGATGTTCACCCTCATAAGCCATGAATTAAGATATTCCTATTGAGCTTCACCACAGCTCATAATCAATAAGTCAACCCCTTCCCAATAAACTGTGGTTCCTCCTGTGGAACCATCATACCAACACAATGTAATAGTTTCAATTTACAATGATTATACTTGACTACATCAGTAACATCAGAGCATCAGAGCTAGTCCCATTCCATTCATGGCACTGCATTCATGGCCTAACCCTAACCCTAACCCAAGACATTTCCTCTGAATATCCTTATTGCAGAAATGATATACTCCAAGTTCATGCCAAAAAAATGTTAAAATCTCCTTATTATAGTTCCATGATGAGATATCCTTGATAGGTGTACAAAAATATAATTAAGTAGAATTACATGAAGGTGGGAGGGGGGGGATTTTTCCAGGTTGGGGGGAATATTTCCTAGGAATAATGCCCCCCCGGGGGGAATATTTCCTAGGAAATCTCCACCCGGGGGGAAAATTTCCTAGGAAATATTCCCCCCGGGGGGGAATATTTTCAGGGGGGAAAAAATCCTGTCACACCGGCATCAGACATTTCTATGTGCGCGAGTCTTCACTCCCTTTAAGCAAGCCAGTGCCTAAATTTTCTGTTATGTTATCCCTTTATTTCCACTAACTTTGTTTCAAGGACACGGAACACAGGTTTGTGGCCTAAGGTGGTTTTTTGAAATATTTTATCACATTATTCAAATGATGAGTGCAACACTCCATGTCATGATTTGCACATATTTAATGGGTCTCCCAGATTAATCAAACCTTTCAAACGTGCATATCTCAGAAACGAAAAGAGGTTTTCCAAAAATGTCAACACATTTTGAATGAGATTACCACACACAACAAATGTACTTAAATATGAGGCCGATTGGCTCGGTGTCCGTAATGCTTTAATGCCTTTACTATAAAACAGCTTGGGTTACATGTGTATGAAAGTATTAAATTTGGTTACAGTTAGAGATAAAATTCCTCAACATTATTTCAGGAGACTGGGGGAAAATATACACCCTGGGAATGAGTTACTCAGGATTGCATTGCACAATGCTATGATGTAAAAATAGTAAATCGCTGTACAATTGTAAATATATACTATCACATTGTTTGTAGGCCTACACAGGACGTATAGTATTTGAAGAGTAAAAGTTCAGAACTTCAAAACTGCTACACAAATTTTGAAAGTACAATTTTCCCCGGAATACCTCTCATTAAACGAAAACATGACAGAGGCCGTTAACAGGTCTGTGCCGTTCGGTTAATCGTCTAAATCACCACGGAAACTAAACAAATCACCTACCATGCCCATATCATGGACATTAATCACATGACAAATGTTTTATTACAGCCCCTCTGATCTGGAAATCTTCCGAAGATATATTATGTGTGCACCGTGCTTAGAAAGTTGATGGCATCGTGTTCGCAGCACGTGATTTTCGTGAAAGTGTGAGATTCGTTAAATATTTTGTGTCAGTGCCTCTCTTAGTATAGTGACAGAGAGAGAGGGCACAAATACATGGTCATCTGGAACGGCCTGTGTACCTGTCGCAACTTCTCGTGCCATATATTCAAACTCGCACACTTCGTTCCTTCAACAAACTGTATTTAACTGTTCCTAAACCACGCTTGAAGACCTATGGTTACAGAAGCTTTGAATACTCTGGCTCTTATCTCTTGAACAAGTTACCAGATCACATTCGAACATGCTGTAAACTTTCTACATTCATAAGTCTTCTTTATAGACCCATCTTTTCACTTGTTCTTTTTTAAATTAATCTGCTTTCTTTGTAAAGCGCCTTGAGCAGTGGCTTTTGTCTACTGATTTGGTTCTATATAAGTCTCATTTATTATCATTATTATTATTATACTGGGTCGAGACAAATATATCTGTGATGCATTCACATATGAATGTGATGTGACAACCTCCATTACAATAGCCCATGTACCTTGAAGCTTTGGGTAGTACCATTATTTGATAGGGGGCACATAAGTTGGCTTTAAATAAAGACCAATATGGAAATATTTTATGCATAACGAAAATATAACTGCTTGTATGGCAGAAGATGTATATAAGGAAATCACATACTTTTTATGTATTTCTGAAATCAAGTTCTCATTCCACTACACAAAAGTGTATATTACATGCCGACCCTCACACATTATGAGTAGAACCCCTGTCACAAATCTTACGAGGTACCAACTAATCAGCTCACACATCCCGAGTCTATGAACGCTAAAGTTCTTCAACAGCCCCCTCATTAATTCCTTTCGGGAACCATTTCATGCTGTAGTTTGATTATACAAATTTGCCAAGCATGCATCCTAGCTATAATATAACATTTTGTTTTGGATTACAGCTGCTTGAGTATCATATGTTAAGCAGTTGAGTTAGGTCTCCCAATCCCTAGTTTTCTTTTACCCTCAAAATAAATTTCTTTTATATTTCCAAAAGTCATTTCGAACCAAGAACTTTAAGGGATCAGCAGCTGTTTGTACGAGCATATAGTGATAAATATTTAAAGACCATCGATGTGGATGATTTTGGTTTGCAGGCTTGGGAAAACTACCTTCCTTCTGTACTTTGGCTTGAAGGTTTGATTGATAGTGTTAACTTGTGATGATGCAGCCAAAATGTGTAACCGACATGCATATAAACCATATATGTACATAGCATCATATGTACAAAGGATCATATGTATTCATAGGATCATATACTCCTTAAATTTGTAATGTGAAATTCTAAATTTGGATGGGCGAAATGTTGTTGGAAAACATTAGAGACTTTTTCCCATTTTAAAGGAGTTGTATAAATTGTGCAAAGTTGTATTTTTCAAGCAAAAACCTGTTTCCTCAATGCTTCCGTCTTCCCTCACTCTTAAATTTCCCTCATATCCGAGCTCCCATACCCTCCCAACCCCTCCTCAAAGTAATATGGCAATAAGAATCGTTTTTATTCACTGACCTGTAATAGTATGCTTTCAATCTGAAAATCTCATTGTAATGTACACACAGCTTTAGTGGAACTATATAAGCTCATATTGATTATGATCACCAAGTTTCCTAGTTTATTCGTTTTGGTTGCATATTGTATAAAACTTTATTTTCATTTGCATCCACTTGACATTGAACTTCTTATTTTTGGGGCTGGCTAAATGTTTCATGTTTCAAACAATTGTTTCAAACAATTGTTTCAAACAATTGTTTCAAACAATGTTTCAAACAATGTTTCAAACAATTGGGTCATATTTCCCCTCTTTTTGAGATGTTGGGCAGAATACTTTATGCCCTCAACACCCAGTCCGGTCTTGATACCCTTAACCCTAATCATACCCCCACTCTTGCCACATACTGCCCCCCCCCCACACCCGGATTAAGATTAAAACAAAAATCATCTGGCTTGTAATATCAAGCAAAGAGCTAAACATGTCGATTTAAAATATCTAATCTCATGTTTGTACACTGACACCCTTGGAACTAATATATAACATCATGGTGTTGATACAAACCAAGCCGTACCTATTTTACTGCGATTTGTTGCCATCAGAGTTAATTCCAAACCACAGAATAAGGCATCCAGCTAATTTTCCCCCCGTGACAATTAATAAACCCCCAAACGTGAATCTTGTCGATCTCCGGGCAAATAAATACGTCCGTGTACTCGTTAAGGTATACATTATTACCCAGTGCCCTTTTGATTTCGTTTCGACAGTATTCCCTCAAATGTTATCGATATTCAGTGAAATGAAACTACATGCATTTTATGTGTTTCAAATGTTTATCCTCAGATCCAATCAAATATACCGTTGTCTCAAAGTAACAACCACAGAACGACTTTTAGTGATCTGCTTTGTAACGTCCAAATGCTAATTCTATAAGCAAAGAGTTTTCCGTTACTCAGCTATTAAACAGTACATAGACTGTGTGTGTCAGGTGTTACGCATGACCATGGTCGGTTGCAGGAGAAATCCGTTAGGTATCGTCCATGTAATTTGTTACACAGTTCTGACTGCAGAGATTAATGGGGTCAGCGGTGAAACAGAGGTACTCAAAGGGGGCTTATGGGTCCTCATCAGAATTTAGGGTGTGACACTGTACAGATTCGCGACTTGCATTGACAAACGATCCTCGTACGACCTTAGGCACTGCATGATTACAGACTGCAGTACATTTTACCTGTTAGTGAATCAATCATGTAGCACAGAGCTATTACCACACGTTAACGAAACTCCAATGTAACACGTACTATACGATACGTATACAACCCAAACAGAAAAGGGAAGCGTTGATTTTGTCAGAAAGGGGGAGCAGAGGGGGGGGGCGGGGAAGTGACACATATTGTTATGTTGGTTATCTTAAATTGGTCAGGTCTAGATTAGACCAACAATTCTTGTGACCCCTGACCCTATCCTACCTTTCCTACTCTAAGCCATGCATGATTCTGGTCATGGACTTTATATTTCCAGTTGTGAACAAAGAATGATAGTCAAAACGATAATGTAATAAAATCATTAAAACAACGAATGTAGTAACAGCCCTCCATCAGTAGTGTTCATCTACAATGGATGAATCTGCTGAATCAAAAATTGGGTTCTAGCTAAATTTCACTATATTATTGTAATTGCTTTAATCAATTTACATCCACAGAACTCTTTTATTGTAATTGCTACAATTAGTTAACATCCACAGAACTATTTTATTGTAATTTTTTTAACCAATTTACATCCACAGAACAATATAATTGTAATTACTTCAATCAGTGAACATCCACAGAACTATTTTATTGTAATTGCTTCAATCAGTTTACATCCACAGAACAGCTGTTCTGCTTATTAGAAGAGTGTAATAAATGTATCATGTCATCAACAGGGACCCCAATACTGGAGCCCCCACACCCCCCACACTCCCCACACCCCCCACACCCATGCATGTTCTTGTCATAGGTTCACAGCGATCGATTCCATGTGAGAAATGGTGCCTCTGTAGTCGATAATTCTAGCACCACTAAACATTGGTGTACCTCCACCCTCCACCTTAAGTTCAAACCCTGTGTGGGGACTTTTCCTGGAACATGTGGATCAGTACGCCAGGGCCTTACATTTTCACAGTTGAAAAGGGCAAATAATAGTACCCATATTAACACATTACAACTAGAGGAAAACTCACTCAACAGCATGTGTCATATGTGAGGGGTATCTGCATTTCTCATATTTTCTGGTGAATTTCTTAAAATTGTTCTTCTTAAATTCTTATTTGGTCTTATCTCGATCATTGACCAAACTGTTTGAATTTGATTCTGATTTTAGTCGACACATTAACTTTCAGCTTTTCACAGAATTACACAAATAACAACAAAAAACAATTATTAGTTTCTGTATTAAAGTTGTAAATTTAGGATACTTCGACAGTGAATAATGCACTTCAGAGAACAATAAGCTGACACTTCAGATAATAATTAACCTAGATTTCTGATGCTTCTGATTATAAGTATATTATCATTATAATAATGATAACTAATGAGGAACATGCATCCCTTCAAGAATAGAACAAAATAACAGCTTTTGAATTATTCAGACTGTCAAAATGCTTACAATCCTGAATCAGCTCAATTCAGGCTCTGCATATATTGAATAGTTCGTTTCATTCATTGTATTTGTTTTATATGCGACTAGAAAGAAAAATTGTAGGTGTAGGTGAAATTAATTCTATCAAAGTGCTTTTCCATCTCCAATTAAATGCCACAACTTTGACTTTTATGCCTTCCATTTATGCAACGGATGTGTAATCTTTTTTCGAGCATTATTGCAATAGGAAACAGGATCGGTATTTCAAGTAAATTGATTCCATAAATTATCCTTGCATATGTAGATCTTGTTCACATTTGGGAGAGAAATTACAGGGGGGTCAGGATTTTGTTTATTCCAAGGGAAGTTATAGAGTTGACCTCGGATATATGTGCACATTTGAAAAGGGGCAGTAGGTCGACCTCGAACGAAAAGAATGTCAAGCTAGCGCAAGGGTAAATGATGGTGGTTTACAAATCAATTAGCGTAAGTTATAGTACTGCAGTGCACCCACCTAATACTCGCACAGCTATGTTTATTTATACATATGTGACTGAAGGACATGGAACCAGAGATCTGGAGTCACATGACTCTAGCATTCACACAATATTTTGATCGTCTTTGCGGGGTCTGATTCTGAGTACGTGAACGTTCACACTACGAATTTGATCGCCCTTACGTTCTCAAATTGGAACGAGGCCACCAGTCTGTGTTTTGAGCTAACGGCAGCTTTATCTTCGAGCAGTAATAAACGTTGGTTTGTCTCCCAAAGTATGAAAGAATTCAGGAAGCTGATTGAATTTCTAATGGTTGTAAATTTTACAGGCAGCTGGGGGCAAAATTGTATGTTTTTGTTTTGTTTTTTTGTTGCAATTATTTGCAGGAAAGGAACTATTGTGTAGTTTGCATGTTACATAGATTACCATATCGTAACCCGGTCGGAGCTGAAATTCATTGCAATTTTCTCTCCAGGCCTATTATAACTTGGTGTAAAATATGCTCTTAAAATTCATCTGTTCCATAAGGCAACAGCTGTGGGGGCCACTTTAATTCAAACTGTACATATGCCCTCATCATTATCACGAGCAAGGCTCAAAAGTTTTCCAATTTTATATAACTCCAGAAATAGTTGCACCTGCACACAGCTTTAATTGAAGGCGCAGGCTGAGGGAAAATGAAAGATCTAGAGAGTAATATATTGGCTTTAACGACCGATGTCATGAATCCGAATCCCGCATGTTTAATTTCTGTCATATCATTACGTGTTTTCTCTCATTTTGATATCATTTCTTGGTGCGGCCCTTGCAAAAGTTTTGAAATTTGCCTTAGTGCCCAGTTGATTGAAAGCTGAAGAATTGCCACGGTGCTATTCCATGTCAATGAAAGTCAAAGGTTAAACTTTCGATCCAACATTTGCCCTAAAAGAGAAGTTATTGTATCATAATATGTCCCTCTCAATTCCTGATGTGAGCCCCGGTCCTAAAATATGTTAGTACATTCAAGTAATGAAATGCAGATCGCTTAGAGTCGTAAGTATATTCTCTGAGGGAACTTTAATTCGCTAGCGGTGTCAGAAGTGGGATGCTGAGGGGGCTGCAGCCTCTTATAAAACTAAATTTAACGTACTGTATCTCAGCGTCTATTTCATTTGCAAATAATTAATACATGCCAGATTTCATCATTTCTGATTGTGATTTTGAATTTGACTTTTGTAACAGTTTTTTAACACCTCCATGCAGTATAAGTTATGATCAGATTGTACGAAATTTTAAGTTCAAATGCAAGCTGCTGAAACTTTACGAAAAAAATGCTCATTTTCCCTGTTTTTCCTTACATTTAACTTTTGTTTGTTATTGATTCATCTTAGCTTTGTCTTTTGACACCCTTACATATTTATTCATATAGTGAACTGCAAAATGATCTACCAGTCTGTGAATCAAGCATTCAAACTTTTGAAACCCATCCAACTCTTTTAAGCTATGACTATAACCTAGCAGGTGCAGTTCATCAGTATTGCTGCCAAAAATAGGTTAGAAAATAACTTAAATAATGGCCACTCATGTTTGAACTTTTAATTCAACGAGTATTTTAATATACCACAAACGTACTTTCCCTGAATTCAGTAGCTGAAACATTTAATCGTCTCACAATAGCCACTCCTCAATGACTTGGTATAAAAATTGGGCATTGCTACTGTACATCTATGCATTAACATTTCCAATTTTTAGCCCGCTGATATAAAAATTTTGAGGTAAATAATCGGTGCCATTTTGATGCATTTCATTCAACAAATTGTCCCTTGCAGTGTGAGTATTTCTCACTGCCAAACGTTGCTCACAAAATTTAGAATTAATGAAAGATGAAGAAGAATTCAACGTACCATCTAAAAATGACCCGTGCCGCCGCCTCTTTAGGTATCCTCAAATCCTGGATATTCCTCCAGAATTCTCGAAATAATCTTTATACGTTTCGTGTCGCTGAAAATATTGTTGTTTCAGATTATTTTAGAAAGATTAGCTAGTATTTATTTGTCCAGACCGGTTTTAAGTTGACCATTACTGCTCAGCTCTGGGCTCACTACAAATGAACCATAAGAAGTGACAAACAGTTTTCAAGCTTCAGTGAACCTTGTCTCATCTCTCTTTCTCTCCCCGTCTCTCCCTGTCTCTCTCTGTATCTCTCTAATTTGCTACTATTTGTCACAAAGTTGTCTCTCACCCGATAGCTCTGTGTATGCAGCTGTGATCTCCAATCGAGTTTCAACTACTCCTTCTTATCCCGTGTCCTTCCATGTATATCAAGATGCGATCGGTCTGCAAGTGATGTGCTTTGAAATCTCTGACAGATAATTAATTTTGCTGTTGAAAGCTCGAAGTATTTGCTGGGTTATGATCGCAAAGCTTTAAAACTACAAGGGAAAAAAAAGAGGTGGAAGTTACTCAGTAATAATTTCTCTCCCTATGGTTTTAACGACCAAGGCATGCGACGACACGCAAAGTCTTATGGATGCAACCTCTCCAGAGCTTTTTGTAGTCGGTAAGCAAATGTTAAAGCTATGAACTATTAGGCTAGATGATCAGTGATTGGTCGGATTAAACTCATCCAGTTCTATGATTGGCTAAGAATTGTCAGTAAGTAAAACATGCACCAATAACAGAGAAATTTGTTGAATGTGTTTATTTTACAAACAAAATTATATTTTCTTTCCTTAGAATACTTATAAATTCATTTTTAAGAAAAAAATTCCAGTAATATTTAGATATCAAATGCTCAGAAATAACATTTCTGATGACATATCACTATTAAATCAGGTCAATTTAGGGATCAGTTGGGAAATCTTGCTCCTTATAGTAAAATGGCACTTGAAGTGGTTGAACTTAAATAGCTAAGTACATGAACAAACTGCTTGTGCCCCGAAGAGATTTTCCGGTGTAATAATTAAACCTGTTAGTCATGCCGATCTACTTGTCGTAAGTTGGATGATATTCGACCTGATTCAATCTCACAAAATGGTGACTGGCAAAGTCCAGTTTGTATCAGAACTTAATCGTGCCGACAGTTAATAGCCCTCAGAGTTGTTAAAACTGGAATATATTCTGTATTTAGAATGAAAGAATGTTTGCAAAGTACGTTAAAACAAAAATTGAGATAGTTAAAATTGTTTACATTTTGATATTATGTTACTGATATGCTGTTTAACTTGTTTTGTTGGGCCTCTGAAAAAAATTAAAAGTTTTAAGTATAAAACAATGTTAACTTTTCCAAATTGTTTCTACAAAGGAAATACCTTGAAAGGCAACAATAGATGCCACTATTTTTTTCATAAGATTTTATGAATAATTAAGAAAAAAAAAGACATTATTTGAAATCTGAGTCTTGCTTCAGATAAACTTTCCCAAGCCTTGACAAGGAAATACTTGATTGACAGATTCTAGCCACCTTCCATGTTTGTTTTAATTTCCAAGACTTGACTTCCACAAATATCTCTTAGTTGTCTTTGCCCTGGAGGAGAATAGAAATTTGACAGGCATATATTTATGAAATATATGTTTCCTTGGTATGCTACAGAATTGATTAGATTAGAACAGACCATACTTGAATTTGGCAGAACTTGTTCTTTTTGTTTGTATAACTACAGGGCAAAGGTGCTTTTACCCCAATTAAGTCTTTCTTTAAAAAAAAAAAAGATATAATATATTCAACACACACACATACAAACTTGGCTGGTATTTGTTTAGAATATATTTTATTGTTTAGTTATATATTTTTGTTATTTTTGATACATATACATTAACAAGTTCAAAATTAGACAACTTAATTGATTTGCCTCGTAGCTAGGGAACCCCTATCATGGCTTCATTTTCTTTTACTTTCCAAAAAAAATCCTGACGTTTAATCTACGGAGAAAAATGTTTTATGGTGTTGCAAAGTTACTAGGTACTGTTTATAAATATTTAGAAATGTTTAGATCTGTTTTTTTGCCCCCTCAAAATGATTGTCACGCACAATGCCGGGGGGGTGTAGGGGGGACGACTGAACTACAGGGTTAATGGCTCTGTTACATCTGTCCTTATGCGCATGCTCTATACTGTTAACAGAAAATTTAGA
>KN882715.1:1755-23893 GCA_000934455.1 Apostichopus parvimensis
GTATGTGGTACACATGTGATGTTGAAGAATTATACAAGAGAGATCTGAAACTTACTTTCAATGTTGACCAGAAAAGAGCAGCTCACACTATTTCCAGCGGGGTCGCTAAAGGTGTACATAACGATGTGTGTGCCGGGCATGAAGAAATCCCCCGGGTTAAAAGTGCTACCAGTCGAGACTGAACCCGAGTTATCTGTAGCCATCGGCTCCACCCAGATTACCGTAGACCCTGTCGGAGCTGTTAGTGTTATGTCCGCAGGACACAGAACTGTGATGACCGGTGGGATGAAGTCCATGTCGGAAGGAGCTGATGAATTAGAAAAGATCTTTATCGTCAGCACATCTCCACTCGCACTACAAAAAGCCCACATAGGGGATAGAGATCCGTTCAGTGATCATTTGCAATGTTTACATGTTGTCGTATATAAACACACAACCCGGTGTCCTTCAAATATCATGTTTTCTTGGCTGTTCATGTTCCCGTATTTAGAATTTCATCAACAAGCCACTTGTACAAATATTTCCTTCTGGACTGTATAAATGATTTAGATATTATCGAGAAAACAAATAGTGACATCACTCACTACACTGCTGTAGTCAGATGCGATCACAAAATATCACAAACTTTGAAGGAAAAAAAAATTCATATCTTTAATAGCCATGCTATGAGGATGTAGGTTTGAAAAGTTTACAGAAAATTTGCTGAAGCAATTAACTTCGGCCACCGGAATATCCCTTAACTGGTTCATCGCAATCTGATTCTTATGAAAGAAAGTACATTAATGTTATTCACTTGAGTGGATTATGTCTTCTGAAGTATTTTATATACACATGTCTGATATGATATCATAGCAACTTTTTGTGTTTTGGTTTAAAAATTTAACCAAATCAACCTCAGACTAGTAGACCTACTGCAGGACTAAATTGCTACTGGATTCTAGTATCTAATAACTCAACTCAACAAAACAAAACAAATGTAGATAGTATAAAAAAGGCAGGTAATTTATATAGAACTGGCCGATCTAAATTGATACTTCTACATCTGAATTAGACTTCATATTGAGTTGTATGGCAGATTGATATATGTACATATATGTAAATATATGTAAATATATGTAAATAGGCTGATGTAGCAGTGGACAAGTACTATGGGATTTAAGCAATAGAAAGGAAAGCAAATGGATGCTGTGAAATTTTGGCTGATATTATTTGAAAGTATCATATAAGCAGAGAGGAGAGAAAGCAAAATTCAAATTTGCATTCAAAGGTATGCACATACATTTGAAAGCAGATTACACTTGAGGGATAAAGCTGAGTACACACAGTCCAAATAGATATGCAGTATTGCAGTGCTACTTTCAAACCCATTGGTAACTTTGTCATCTCCAGATGAGCACATAGCATTGAGGCAGCATAATTATGTACAGGTCTGTAACCATTATGCATTTTTCTTAACAGTTCCACTCACAGCCAGACTAACTACCATTTAATAAATCTATAAAATAACAGAAAACCCAGAAACAAAGGAGGCTCCAACTTGGCATAGAATGAAACAGTCCATCCTAAACTGAAATATTGGTATTGTATCCAATTCCATTTTTTGATTTTTTTTTTTCTTCAAAAAATGGAAAATTGATGCTTTTGAAAATTTCAATGAGTTACCAATATAATTCAAAGAATGATCTTTAATACCAGAAATAAGGCAAATATTTTGTTAAAGCGAACACCTAACTCTTGGATCATACCACTTTAGCACAACTTAAAATGTTATCAGAATTTAACATCTTTCAGAAACTTCCAAATGTAGCATAGAAGTACCGTAGAATGGGCAGTTAAAAGCAGCAAAAGACAAAATCATACAAGTTCAAAGCCGGTCTAAGATGAACCAGATGCAAACTAAAGAAGTGTCTTGTTTGTACCTCACATTAATTGTCAATGGTGTGAAAAGAAGACTATCCTTAAAACTACTATGTGTACAGTCTATTGTTACAGGTTATTGTCAGTGAAGGACAGCATCGTTAATACAAAGAAGGAAATCCCGACAAGTTCTACTACTAACAATAAGTTATAACCTTGTAACCTTCTACCATTATTATCAATACAAATATAGGGTTTGTAAATGGTAGCCTTGATAAACCATCCAACTGTAACAATCAGGCAAACCAAACATGTATTATATTCAGATCTCTTCTGGCATCTTTGCTTGCTTAATGAAATTCCAACATGTAAATAGGCAGGAGGTGTTTTGGGCAGGCTGTGGAGTATAGTTTGAGCAGACTGGCATTGCTAAGAACCATCAAATATCTTAACGAGAAGATTGTCACTGCTTCGGACCATCAAATAACATGCAGCTGATGTCAGTGCTGGAGGCCATCACATATGATGCATCAGATTGGCACTGTCAAATGCAATCAAGATCATATGGAACAGAATGGTGCAGTTCAGGGCCATCACATATAATGGAGCAGATTGGCATTGCTTGGGACCATCACCTATAAAGGAACAGCTCTTCATTGTTTGGGACCATCACATATAATGGAGCAGATTGGCATCGCTTGGGACCATCACCTATTAAGGAACAGCTCTTCATTGTTTGGGACCATCACATATGATGGAGCACACTGGCATTGCTTGGGACCATCACCTATAAAGGAACAGCTCTTCATTGTTTGGGGCCATCACATATGATGGAGCGGATTGGCATTGCTTGGGACCATCAAATATGATGGAGAAGATGGGCGTAGTTTGGGCCATCAATTAAAATGGTTCAAGGTATATGAGATGGTTAAAGTATCTACAGTTTTATAAGAGAAAGAACATCATTGTCGTTGAAATGCAAAACAACTGAGTTTCAAGGTAGATGAGATGGTAATCGCAACTTTTACTGTCGTCTGAATGTAAGAATATCGTCATAGAAAAGTAGAGGACTGAGTTTTGCAAGGTATATGGTGTGTCAGACGGATATTTTCTATTTATTGTCAATTGTGTGCACCCTGCCAATAGATACGATGTATGTCAGTCACGGCCAGTTTTCTATGTTATTTCTTGTCTTTCTGTTATTTATAATATAGCAAGAACACGACAATCATGGAAGAACAAAGCAAGCAGATAGTTATTTCTAGTCAGTCATTTCAAAGGGCGAATGGCATGCCTCAGATGAGCAAACAGTTGGTTTATCTACATTTGGCAATCTTTAAAAGGAGAACAACATGGAAAGGAAAATGCAAGCAGGTGGCTTCGTTCAATTGGAACATCGTAGCAAGGTAGAGGGAAGCAAACAGGTGGTTTATCTCCATTTGTCAATCTTAAAAGGAGAACAAAATCAAGGGAAAAAGCAAGCAGGTGGCTTCGTTCAAATGGAACATCGTAGCAGGGAAGAGGGAAGCAAACAGTTGGTTTATCTCCATTTGGCAATCTTAAAAGGAGAACAACATGGAGGGATAACAGAAGCAGGTGGCTTCGTTCAAGTTGAACATTGTAGAAAGGAAGAGGGAAGCAAACAGGTGGTTTATCTGGCAATCTTAAAGGAGAACAACATGGAGGGAGAAAGGTTGCAGGATGCTTAGTTCAAGTTGAACATCGTAGCAGGAGACAGGCAAGGAAGAGGGAAGCAGACAGGTAGTTTACCAGCATTTGGCGATCTCAAATGGAGAAAATCATGGAGGAAGGAAGCCAGTAGGTGGCTTAACTCTATTTGGTTATCTTAAAGATTTGAAGGACATAATGAGACGGAGAGAGGTTGATGGATTCACGTAATTTGTTGCAAAGATGTGGGGCAGCAGAAGCAAAACGACTGTCTCCCCAGGATGTGTTAGTAGGCTTTATGATGAGAAGATGTTTATTCTGAGAGCGTAATTCCAGAGGTGCACTTTAAGGCTGTAAACAGCTATGATAGTACATTGGTGACCTTAAAGGGAGAAAGTCCAACGATGGGAGGAGGGAAGCAAATAGGTGGCTGTCTCCCACTGGCCTATCTTCAAAGGAGAACTACATGGAGATAGGAAGCTAGCGGGTGGTTTGTGGGATCATCTCATGGAGGTTCTTTACCCTCTGTTCTAAAAATTAAACCTACTAGGAGGAAGCAGGTGGTGTAAACACCTCCTTTTGGTCATCTTAAAGGGAGAAAGTCATGGAAGAAGGACGCAAGCAGGTTTGTTTCATCCAATGGAACCTCTTTGCAGGAGATAGGCATGGGAGGAGGGAAGCAAACAGGTGGTTATCTCCCACTGGCCCATCTTAAAAGGAGAACTACATGGCGGAAGCTAGCAAACAGGTGGTGTAAACACCTCCTTTTGGTCATCTTAAAGGGAGTAAGTCATGAAAGAGGGACGCAAGCAGGTTTGTTTCATCCAACTGGAACCTCTTTGCAGGAGATAGGCATGGGAGGAGGGAAGCAAACAGGTGGTTATCTCCCACTGGCCCATCTTAAAAGGAGTACTACATGGCGGAAGCAAGCAAACAGGTGGTGTAAACACCTCCTTTTGGTCATCTTAAAGGGAGAAAATCTTGGAAGAGGAACGCAAGCAGGTGGTTTCATCCAACTGGAACCTCTTAGCATGCCCATCTTAATAGGAGTACTACATGGAGAGAGGAAGCAAGCAGGTGGTTTTTGGGATCATCTGATGTAGAAACACTGATTGTTTTACCTTGCACGGTAACAGAAAAGAAGCATACTGCTTGGTTTCCCATTACATCAGTTAAAACATATGTTACAACAGTCACTCCTCTGAGAAAGAACTCTCCTGGACTATTTGTGGCAAACACATTAGAGACCAGGCTACCTGTCGAGTCCACTGCAACAGGCTCAAGCCATGATACAGTAACACCTGGGACACCATTGGCAACTGGCTGAACGATGTCCATAGGACAGGTACGGACAAATAGTGGAGCCCCGCCTAGGAGACATAAACGATGCAAAATGTGACTTTATGACTGAAATTAACGGCAAATCATATACATTTTCTTACTGATATCAAAACACAGGAGGTTTGACACAAGTGGTTTTGTTCAACTGAGCTTCTCATCCTCGTGTCAATCTGCTGTGTACACATTCTAGAGCTAAATTAAAAGTGATACCTCATTTCTTTGTCATCAATGAGAATTTCTGCATCATGAATTATCTAAAATAAAGGACAAACAATCAGAACGTTTAATAAGACATGATTCAACCTGCTAAAAACGATGAAGCCTTGGTAAGAAACTGAACTGTTAACTCTGCTGTACACTTTGTAAGAAGCTGATTGAGTTTGAGATGTTTCATGTACTTATTAAGTCAGCCTCTTCTTTAATAAATGATCTTGAGGCAGAACACTATACACTTTTCGTAAAGGGAAAAGCATCTCACGCTGTGAGTTAACACCACAATCTCCATATTTTTTACCTAACTCACGATATGGTTGTTTGAAGGTAACCTACTGTGAAGGAATAAACTCTTCATTACTCCAGGAAATGCATCACAGTAGGTGGTTCAAGATTTTCATGTTCTCTGTATTAAGAATTTCATCTAAATGCAACTGTTATTTTAGAAAAATTTATCTTCCTCTGTGGTCAAGTGAATTTTAATATCAACGACAGACGAAAACAACTCAATTGCCATCATGATTCATCTCTGCTGTTACCAGATGAAGACACAAAAATTCACCAAATTTGAGAAATGCATATTTTTGCCATATATACAAAATACTACGAGAATATATAGTTTGACCAGAAGATGCGGAGAAATTTGTCAACAATTTTGTGAGCATCGACTTCAACTACCTAAATATCCCTTAAAGGAAGATGAAGATAAGAATGATCCTAACAGTGTATTTACCATATTAAATGTCAACTGCTAGCAGACTATGCATAACATATTCACCAGTGCTAGAATTCCATTCTCATATTGGCAGAGTCCACTCATGGAAGGTATTACCACTGAAATACACTATGCAATTTTTGACCAATCACTTTGGCAAATTTCAAATACATGGGTTTATACATACATACATACATACACATACTAATTAAGTGATTCAGATACAAATCACTGTAATGTCACTGTGACACACAGAACAGTTATAACTGGGTTTAAATATCACATTTCACTTTATCTCACTTATTCATACAATTTATACATAAATCAACAACAGAAATCTGAATAAAGAGCAAAGAATTTTGCGCTAGAACAGGGTCAGAATCCTGTTATAGTCAAACTATTCTTGCTGCTTATAAGTTTCTATTCAGCAATATTTTCAGTCTTTAAATAGGTTTGAAGTAGATTTTTGTCCCCAAAGTCAAAGTACAGTTTTTGTAGTGGTTCCTTACCATATTGGGAAATTAGAAGTAGTAACCAATTATATACTGTGCCTTGACACAAGCTTATTTATCTTAACACAACCTAAGGATTCATTTTGGTAAAAATTAATAATAGGATAAGATACTAAAATTTCATAGCAATGTAGTTTATTACCTTTGTTAGCTGTTTGTTGACGAGGAACACATCCTCATAGAAAACCCATTGTCCATACTGCACATACAAGTCTGGTCCAAGGTTAAGGATCTTCAGTTTTACATGGCTTTGGAGAATTGCATATTTCCAAACTCAAATGACATTTGATACCCATAATAAACAGCAGGGGGTCATGAACTCATTATTGTATTATTCTGCATGTGAAGTGTGACATTTATCAACATGCCCCTTGTTGAGCTCATCTTTACAAGGTTTTCAGGTCTTGACATCTGTTAACCATTGACTATCACCGGAAACTGTAAACTTGCAGAGCTTATAAAATTCTCACACTTTAACCTTTAACCTCTGTCAATCCTCAAATAACCTTCTCATAGAGCATGATGGTTATCAACACTCCGTTAACTGAGAGTTTTCACAATTTGTTCAACTGTCAAGCATTCTCTAGTGATTTTCATTTTGACCAGCTCTGCTGACCTTTTTCACCCCACCAAAACAATTGGAGGATTTTATTCATTAGAGGCAAACCACATCTGAAGTATGAAATGTATTGTCATCCCCTTCTTGAGATATCTTATTTACAATTTTTGCAAGTTGTGATCTCTGTTGACCTCAAATGACCTGTTATCCCCCTCCCCCCTCCCCAACAGCAACAAAACTGTAAACTGTGTTGCATGTCACAAGACATGTCTATGATGCATAAACAAACCTATCCATTCCTTAATTGTTTCATACTACACACAAAGAGTACAGATTAAAACCAAAGTAGGAAATACAAGTCTACTAAGCAGTCACTTTTGCTTAGTGTAAGTTGATAGTAAAACGGACTTCAATGTCCAATTTATTACTGTGATATAACAATAAAAGCCACAAACAAACTGTTTGGTGCCTTCATGATTAAAGTAATCAATTAGTTATATTACTGTACCTGTAGTGGTGGGTATCACAGCAACATTGTTGCAATTACTTCCCTGGCAGTAACATGCATCACCAACAATAGATGAAGTAGAGAATCCAAAGATGACTTCTAAATCATTTTGTAACAGAGAGGCATCAGAACATCCTACGTTAGCTGTGGATGCACATGTCCTGAGAACGGCATTAAAAGGGGATACTAGAAACATAAAAAGAACAACAACCCAAATAAAATAAATAAATCAAAAAAATGAAGAGAAAAATAAAGAGTAAAAGATTATAGACTGGCTGCAGATGGTGACTAGTAACCTCAAAATCACATTTCTAATATTTCTCTGCCAGAATATTACCTCAAAATCACATTTCTAGTGTTTCTCTGCCAGAATGTTGAATGTTCTTGCAGACGTAAGATCTAATAATCTTTGAGAAGAAATTGGACGAGATGGCCTGATTGCAACTTGCAAAGTATGAAAGCACGTATTCGACCGTGTCGAGTAGGATTTATGCCAAAAGACACTAGACAATGATTGATATCTTACAGGCATTTACAATTTGCAGAGCAAACGACAGCCATATAACTAAACTTGTAATGAACATTATTTGGTGGACAATTTTAATTGTTGGATCAGGCAGTAATTGTTAGGTGTTACTGTTTTAGTATTCTTTACTTGCAGGGTTCAGGTATGTTCCCCATGCTAGTGAGAGCTTCATGCGCATGTCTTACTTTAATTCAGGGATTGTGCTTATTAGGACTAACATGAAATCGCTCTACATTGAACCGCTGGTTTGCTTCCCCATTAGAGCTATCTTTAAGGTCGGTTTGAGTTGACACTGTAGTGATCTTAAACCAAGCAGAATAATAGTCAAATGGTATCGCATAGTGCTTCTTCATTACATCATAGATCGTTGCCTTTCCCTTCGGCAACATGATAAACAAAGGTCATTTTGTAGAAATCAAAATTACCCGATGAGTCTGGATAAATAAGGTTCTGTCGTACTAAATAAAGCCAAGGGTTTTAGCACGAATAATCTTAACGACACATTCAGCGATAACAGAGTAACTCACCTTCCGTGGATTGTACTCTTGCAGAAATTGTTACACAGCGGTTATCAGCTGCTAAGCAGGGCTCCTGAGTGACCTGAATGCCGTCAACTACACCATTTTCACAATTCACGAGGCGAAAATCAGCATCCAATTCTGGATCTCCAAAGTCAAAACTGAGGCATGATAGACAGTTTAGAACTTCACCTGAATACACACACACACACACAAAGAGAAAGTTTATAAAGTTAAGCTAAACATATGTAATGTTACTGCTAACATTCACCAGCTTCAAATGCACATCAAATCAGCACATCACAAAGAACATGAATTTAGGATACTTTGTCTGCTTTTGTTGAAATGGCTTTAAACACAAAACTAAGTTTGACAGGTCAGAGACTTCAAACACTTTTAAGTGTTCACCCTTTCATATATGTTGATCGCTGATTTAACTGTTCTAGGAATGTAGGTTCTAGGAAATAGAGGCACTAGGTAAGCTTCTCAAAAATAATACACACAAAACCGATAGAAAAAGCAAAACACATGAAATCAATGGTCTCAGATATTAACACATTTCTGTTTGATACCAAAATGCTGATTTGATTTCAGATTTGGATGGTCTGCTGTTTACGGCAAGCTAAAAGAAGATTTATGGTTGGGGTGATAAACAATGCAACGCTGTTTGTAGAAACTGCATGTGAAGTTTTCCATTCGGGGGAATGTGGGGGAGGGAGGGGGGGGATGAAACAGTTATATTTGCACAGGAAACTTGATTATCTGGTAGAGAATGTGCAACAATTGACATGGATTGGAACAATGATGATTTACATGCCAGCCTGTCTACTGACTAGTCTAGGCCTAACTTCTAATGGCAAAGGACTAGTTGTCTGACAATATAATACTAAGTCCAAATTAATAGCTGAACAGAGACAGTAGACACTTCACAGATTGTTTGCATGGGAGATATTTTACCTGTGGGAGGGACTGTGGCTGTGGTATCCAGTGGCTGGGTATTACAATTATTCGTAGCGCAATAACACTGGCTGCCCGCAGCATTTGTGATTTGAAGTGATGCATCAACAGGTGACATCAACAGCCTGTCAACAAAGTCAGCAGCACAGCCTGTTGAAGGTGCTTGGATGCAGGATCTGCTAACGCTCTGAAGATCAAACGTACCAACTGCGAGAGAAAGAATTATCATTTTATATCAGACTGTATTACCTAAACACTTCACTCCAGATAGTGACGGTAGTGTTAAGTGTTGGGCAGTATAGTCTGTATCTTCTCACTAATGATGAATTGTTACTGTTATGTGGTCTTCAGCAGTCTGTATTTAACATATCTTTGGTCAAAACTTTTGTAAGAAAAAGGTGAAAGCTATTTCTAAGTTACATATTCTGCTTCCTCAATTTCTAATAAACGAAGCAAGGGTACAGTCGCAGAATAGTACAGAAAATAAAATCTATTTAATGAATTGAAATAACTATATCACAAGGAAAAATGAAACAGGTTTTTAATGTTAACAATTGCCTTAAAACTTAACCCCCCTCCCCCCCTACAAAACAAAAAAATTCTACAGGCAGTCTATGCATGGAATTGTTTTTTAACTCACTGGTCTGACTGGAGAATGAAACAGTGCTGAACGAGGTGACACAGCTGTATCCCGCAGCTTGTGGGCAAGTAGCAGTCAAAACATTCAAATTATCAACCACTCCGACCTCACACCGCATGTTTCTGTCAGTATTCAGTTCGACTAGATCTGGGTCCAGGAAAAATTCACTGAGGCAGTAAGCACAGGCGACAGTTTGGCCTGAAAGAAAGGATGGATGGAAAGAGAGAAGTAGACGAGGTGTTTATTAGTACCGTAGCGACAGCCTCTATCACCGATTGATCAAAAGCACTCATCCATCGTACAAAAGTAAAACTATTCTCATACAGACTTGTATTATGGCCAGCTGTACAAAACATTACCAAGGCCATGATATAAATAGAATTAGCCAGCAGGATTGCACACCAAAAGAGAATTAAAAAACAGCAGTCACAGCAGGGATACGTATAGATGCTCTTTCACTTTCATTTGCAGATATTCACACCAGGCAATTTTTATTGATAGGTTATTAACATCCATGATGTTCGTAGTAAAACTGCCAGGTAAGGAATCTATCAGTCATTTGTAGGCTAGCAGAATCTCTGTTACATGAGCACAGTCTGTTACATAATTGTTCTGTCAAGAAGATCTTGCATATGTAAACATGGGAATTGTTCCTTCTCCCAACACCCAAACGGCTTACTTTGTATTATTTTAGCTACAACCGATGACATTTCCCTTTATTCTAACCCTTTGTCTGGACACCCTATGACTATTGTTCTCTATTGTTCAACAACTGGTGACAGGAATTTCTTTTGTCCCATGTCACCAGTTGTGAGGCCTAGACATGTACACACATACAAGCGGACACACATACACACACACAATCCTGTATTTACATATTTACTTGCTATGCTTGAGAACATTTTAATAAGGTCATGACTATGACTGACGGTTTAGCTGTAATATTAGAACACTGAAGTGCATTCCATGAACCAAAATAATAGCAAAAATGACTCAAAATTTGTCTCTGAAATGAAATGATGTTAGGCTACAAAGCTAAGTAACTTTTGTGAACAATTCCATGAAGTAATCCTTCGGGACTGCAGCAGAAGCAAATAACATCGACGTTGCGGTGGTCAAACAATAAAACATCTCGATACGTAGCATTGTACGCATTGAACTCACCTTGCAGGAGAGAATCAGGAACCATATTGCAGGCGACATTGCCACAGTAGCAGACACTTCCAGTCATACTAAGAATGGACAGGTCAATACCAGCTGCCTGTAAGTCTGTTTCTAGGCCTGCTTGGACTGTTTGTGGAGGGACACACTCAAGGTTCTCTACTCCACTACAGCCACGGAAAGTTAGAATCATGTTCACAGCACCAACTGCAAAAAGATACAATAAGACTGTTTGAGCCTGATATATATATTTTTATATTAATATTTAAGCTGCGTCCATTTTATTTTTCGTATTCATATATTAAGGGGTCATTTTGTTACTTAAAATTACTTAACACTAACTTTTTCTTTTTAGGAATTTCACTGTAAATCTATATTGTTTTTAAAAATTATTCCTTGGTATATATATATTTTTTTATATTAATATTTAAGCTCCGTCAATTTTATTTTTCATATTCATATTTTAAGGGTTTTGTCATTTTGTTGTCATTTTTGTTGTCATTGTAAAGCGCTCTTGAACATGCTTAAGCATGAAAAGAGCGCTATATAAATCTGGTAAATAATAGTAGCAGCAACATCTCGACCATACGTGGCTTGCACGACATTCATTCACTTCTCAATACATTCCATCTTCTGCTCTATATGAACTGTACAAAGATCTACTTGATATCCAAAGACATGTGATTAGGCTGATACAAAGCCTCAAGCAAAAACATAGTAACTTGCAGTCCTAATTATTATTGTACAAAGTAGACTAGTCCCCACTAGATACATTAATAAACATAGTTCTTACGCTTTTCAACTGACTGAGTCCAGACATTTATTAAGATGATAACATGATTTAGGGTTTACCATGAAGTCTACACACTAAATGAGGATGTATATACATTAGGCTACTTACAGTAGGTCTAACAATTGCAAATTGTTGCAAAACTGCAGCTAAAGCCCCAAAATTGCAAATTTAATATGAGTTACTAATCACAGGAGAGTATACATCCAAAATTCACCGCTCCAGGCAGGGACATTATTTTCACTTTTGAAAAGAAACTTCTTATAAGTAGTCATGAAAGTACACAACTTTTAACATAAGGATTTTTGCACACTTTTCCAGACTAAAACTGCAAAATTCAAGCTTTCAAGACCGAGGGAGGAGGTTTTTTGCATTTCCCCTACTTTTCCCACTTTGTAGACTGTGTTTGGGAACCATCTATAAAGTACTTCAATGTTTTAAGTGCTTAATTCTAATCCTTTTTGTTCATCAAAAACTGACACCCTTTTCCAAGATTACGCAAATGTAGAACAGTAGCGATATACTTTCAGTTCAACTCAATTTGCTAGCAAAAAATTTCCAAAGAAGTAACTGTATACTAACACCATGTACCATGCCTCAAATTATGAAAGACAAGATATAAAAGCGATACATTGTTACTGATCGCTATTACTAAAAAACAAAGCCGGCTCACATATTGGTTATGTTTGGTACATTACTGTCAAAAGTCTATCTACGTGCCATGACAACAAATTTGAAACAAATTCTTACAAAGTTGATGATTTTCAAAGAGTACCTGCAGAGAGGGTGAACAAGGATCGAATGGTTGTCGTCAACGATCATCAACAAATTGGCGAAAGTTAATCCAGCTTAAGCGACTGCTAGACTATATATGTACGAAGCATGACAAAGACGATCATTAAAACGTAATGTTATTTTACGGAAGAAAAGGAGAAGTAATGATGTTTGAATGAAACCATACAGGAGAGAGACCTGGAAACTAAGTTGTCAAACCTCGGCGATTATTTGAGTACTTTTTGTACTTACACCCCTGGACACTGGCAGATAGCGTCGTAGCAATGGTTTCACAACTAGCAGATAGGCCGAGGCATGCTTCATTCAACACTGTTGTCCCGTCGATAATCGCATTCTCACAATTCATGTTCAGCAGTTGTGGGAAGAGGTTTCCAAGACCTGGATCAAGGACCCGTAAGTTGAAGCAACTGACACAGCTGAGGTCTACGGAAGAAAATGACACCCATCATGACACAACTCTCCAAGTTAGGTCGAACAGCTTGCGCAATAAACTAGTATGAAATGATACATCGTATTACTCACACTGGATGTACTGACTGTTAGGTTTCTTTTATATTTCCTTATTTGTTTGTCTGATTATTGGTCATTTCTATACCAATGTATACATTGATTTACCCTATAAAGGGCATCTCGAAATTGGTCTAAAGCAAATGCATGTTTGTGCATCACCAGGTTCTGACTTGTAACCCTTTTCTCAAAGTCTTAAGGGTCCTGTGTAGTAAATAGGGCCACAGATTGTCCGCGATAACAAAAACAAAATCCAGGGAATCACCACATGATTTTGTGGTTTATTTCATCACCAAAATTTGTAAATTATTATTGACCAACATAGGAAATGTTAAACTTACAAATATGTCATAAGAATGTAAACAATTGATAATGCAAATCTATTTCTATCTTTTGTCAGTCCTAGCCAACTAGAAGAAGACTCCACATATACATTCACCAACTTGCCATTGGCGAGTCAAAGTTTGGCGTTATTCTAGGTAACTAGCAAATGCTGAACACTTTAACTTTAACTATTATTTGATAATTAACAGATTAATTGCCAATGAGTCAGTTATGTTAGGAGAGCAACTATGTTGTAGTTGTGTTTTAAGCATTTTGATTGCAAAAGGTCCTTTTATTAAGAGTTAGGACAATACCTTACAATGACGACTCATATGACAAGAAGATCAATTACATTAATTTAGTAATTTAGTAAATATCTCATTTTGTCTATTCTCTTTCAAACAAAATATTTCAAACAAAGTATAATTGACATTGAAATATAGTTCAACCACTTAATGAGACATGTGCATGTACTAAACTGTTACCATATCTTAATACATACATACCTTGAGGTGCATTGCTGATGGGAACTGTGTTACAATTGTTTTCAGAGCAGTAGCAATCTGTAGCAGACACACTTTGGACATCCAACCCAGATGCAATCAGAGCTGTTCTGACATTTTCTTCTACAGTTGCAGAGGGTAGACAGCCACTCTGTGGTCCATTTATGCATCCACGAAAGGTGTTAATGGCATTCACAGTACCCACTGTTGGGAGCATAAAATGGTGGTCACATACTGTACTTTACTTAACAGTGCATCCAACTTCTCAATATACAGTGTTATGTACCCTGACCTCACTGAACAGTACATGGAGCCTCTCAATATACAGTGTTATGCACCCTGACATTACTGCACAGTACATGGAGCCTCTCAACATACAGTGTTATGCACCCTGACATTACTGCACAGTACATGGAGCCTCTCAATATACAGTGTTATGCACCCTGACATTACTGCACAGTACATGGAGCCTCTCAACATACAGTGTTAATACCAGTTACCAATTCTTGCTGAAATAGTAATTGAGTGAAGAAACTTTAAATTTTTTGAGACTACAACATGCACAGAGGAATAAAAGTGAGAGCACTGACAAACAAATTTATGCGCAGTGAAACCTGAATAGCTGCATGCACATCTGAATTAGAATTTCAAACAGGAGGGCAAATTATCTGAACAGATACATAGCATTAGAAACCTATGTTAAATAATAATAAATAATAATAATGTTCAATTTATATGGCGCTTTATACCAGCGATAGGTTTCAAAGTGCTTAACCAACGTTATGTTACCCTGGTCAATGATAACCTGTCCCAGAGACAATCCCTCCAGACGGCTGCAGTTATATACTGTGACCAATGGCAAGTTACCTCATAGGTAGTCATTAAACCCCAAAGTGGAGAGAGGCAATTGACATAAAGCATCTTGCCCAAGTATACAACGTAATGGATTTGAACAAGCAATCCTTGGATCACAAGTCCGACCCCTTAGCCAATTGGCCACCACGATCTCTAGAACATCCCCAGCATGTTATACTTAGGACTTGTTTCAGAAGTGAAATCACGAATAAAGTTGTGTGAGCTCACTGAAGGAAGCACAAATGACCAACCACCAACTTAACATTCTGTTATTCCATATTTACTCGCTTCCCTGCAGTCGGTTAATCTCTCATGATTAGGGCACGAAGAAAGTGATTGCCCCGTTAACTTACGCTCTTGAGTGAAGAACACAATATCGCTGACAGATGTTTCACAGCTGTATCCACTAGCAATGGGACAACTGACTTCAAATACGTTTGTCCCATCAATGGTACCCCGTTCACAGACGATATTTTGATCAGTGTTTATGTCTGCAAGAGCTGGATCTGGAAGTGCGGTGCTCGTGCAAAATGCACAAGTGACCAAGGAATCTAAAACAAAGACAAAATTGATATCACGCAAGTTGCTTGAAAAATATAGGGTAGCAAAATAACAATGATCAATATGTACAATTTAATTCATTTATATGTTTTATCGCCAATTGGGTACAATGGGAAAGGAAGTCTCCTATAAAGTCTTAAAAAGACTTAACAAGGTAGGAGAGATGTGCAGGTGTTGGTGAATAGATCACCAGCTTAAGTTATACTAATTTATCTTTAATCTATTTGTTGGTATTTAGTTACATTGCCCATCTAAATTTGATGTAAACAACTATTCATCCACCAGACAACCTTCACAGCTCAGTTTGATCGTCTGAACTGAAATTTTGTCGTCTTGGAACACCATTAAAAATTGTCTAACATCAGTGCTATTTACTTATCAAATTCAGACGTAAGATAAAGTAATTTGAAGTATGTTAACTTTCATATGGAAGTCAACTCTACGTATGTACATGTTTGGTTAGCAACAGGTGGTCTATGATTCTTTTCAAAATGCCAGTATGTAAAGGAACACTAATGTGCACAGTATAGGCGAACCAATCTTACCAATGGTAAAAAGTTAACAATTTACTGCAACCAAGTACCTTAAATTTGATGGACCATGTTGATATTATAAATGAGCATTTCATTATTTGACCCTATTCCAATTTTCATTCATTTGTGTTTTTCTGCAAGCGATTCTTTATAAAACATAGAAAGTTTTCTAAAATCCAAATTTAAATATGTAGGTTTAAGTATAACTACTGTAACATATCATCAACATTTCACACTTAATTTGGAACACAGTCATAAAGCTGTATCATTGGTACTTTGCAAAGAGAGAAGAACAAAAATGTAATGATGAAAATTATAATAATTGCCAATTACAGTATTGGAAGCTATTCCTTACCATTTGATTGGGATCAGGGTTTTTGTTAAGAAATGTAGTAGGTGGGTCAAGTTGAAAAGTAGGCGGGACTGTCTGTACACGGACATGGGGGAGGGGTCTAAGGGGAGGGGATGCGGAAAATTGCAATTTAAAAAGTCTCTAGATGCAAAATGGTGCAATATACAGCTGTTTGGTCAATGATATTGCCCCCTCCCAATCACCCCTTTCTTCTGTCCTATTTTTCACAACCAAAAAACAAACGCACGTTGAAGTTTCAATCACACCTGACCTGGTTGTGGGTATTTATTCCTCTCGATTTTTTTCGTCATTTTTTTTTTTTTCATTTTTTTTATTTTTTATTTTATTTTTTTTACTGAGCGACGCAAAGTAGCCGGGTCATTTACGTGCAGTAGGCGGGTCATTTGACCCGGGTCCCGGCTACTAACGAAAACCCTGGGGATGATAAACAATAACTAGTTCACCATGATTCAAACACTACAATACTACAAAAGAAATAGAATAGTTTCAAATACACCAGTACCCAGAAAAATGGAGACATTTCAATCTGTCAACAAACTGACTTACCCTGAATAAGGTTGAAAGGATTTGAATTGCACAAGTCTCCATCACAATAACATGCAGAGCCAGTCGCACCCATAATTGTAAAGTCAAATCCAGCATCTTGGAACACAGTTTGAAAGTCTTGTATAATATCATTGACTGGTAGACAACCAAGGCCCAATTGCTCCAAACATCCTCTCACCACAAACCGAACATTCCGATCCCCAGCTGAGAAAGAAAGACAATAAATAAAGGGGATCATATTTATAATACGGGCTGTAAATATATAAAGCGTTCTAAGTTGATTAGCATGCTTACTTAATTCTGTCTGCAGATTTTTGGCCGAGGCCGTGTTTTTCCAACTGCTTGATACAGTCATTATAACCCTTTGGTCCTTTCACAAGATGACTAAATTGCTTTTATCTTCAAGCATCTTAACCCAAAAAGCAGAATATTAACAAACATTGGATGATTTCTTTCTTTCTTCTCTCCATCCCTTGTCTACTAATCCCCTTACATCTATCTCTTTGTGTTCACCATGCTCATTAACCTGTCTGTATATTCTGTGTGTGTTTTTGTCCCTTCTGTTACTGTTACTTGTCATTTAGCCTTTGAAGAAGATCCTGCTAGGATCGAAACGTCAGGCCAACTTACTTTTAACATGGATGATAATTGCTTTAAAGTACAGTTATTCCAGAAGTCAGGCCCATGCAAAGAGAAAGTGACTATCTATAAATATGTCTGGGAAAATGCCAAATCCAGGTGCTCTGAATACGTTAACACTAACCATCATTAGAGCACATACATGTGAAGACCCAGTGCGCTAGGCTAAGTGACCTAGCTTGCTCCCGAAATAGAACATGACTATAGTGGAGTGTACGTTAGCTCAGTGGTTAACGCCGGTGCCTTTCAATCATAAGGTCCCGGGTTCGAGTCACTTTCAGATTAATGTAAGTCGTTCAGTTGCAGAGTTGTTGACAATTAACAATTCATAATCATGGACGTTAAATATGAATGTAAGAGACTGACTTCGGTCAGCTTGCGGCTTTGATAAGCCAATGAGGCTTCTTCGCGAGTTCCTGCTTGCAGGAGGATCTAAAATACATACAAATACATACTATAGATAATAACAAAAATAAATGAAACAATTATATGCTGGATATTTTTAGATAGCATATATAGTTAAAATGTTGGTGAGCGCATAGCAATCGCTATAATTAACAAGTAGTGGTTAATTTCATAGCCCATTGTGATATGTACATTTAAGCCTTGGCACACAGGAACTATCTTTAACTGGTTGGCACATGCAAAGACTCTAGCATCACTGCCTTCAGTGTCAAACTCTGAAGGACTTTCATTTTGTCTTTGTGTGTCGTTCTAAGACTGACCAATTGCAGACGGAAGCACAAAGAACACAGATGAGTAAGTCCATTTGTACATTCTTAGCTCTAATTTAGAGAACTTCAGTTCTAAAATGGTAACCCCGACATGATATTAGCTGCTGTGAATTGACTGTAGAGCATCTAAAGAACTCGCTGACCGGTAGGACTACTAGTAAATTCAATGAGATAGTTGCAATGATGCCTGCAGAAATCGAAGAATAACCCAGTCGCTACTGTGATAACGGCATAGCTGCGCTATGGTTTGCAATGAGTACAGGTAAGTAAATAACTGTAACCGCTTCATTTCTATCAAGTGCCATGTTGTCTGCCAGTGTTATAGTATCTTCAACAAACACCGCACAAGATTACAAGCACAAACTGAGAAACAAGTTTAACCTCACAAGTGCAGTAGGCCTATAATGGGAACCTTGAACTTTTCGTCAATTTTAAAAACTTGTCTGGAGCATAAAAATGTACAGCAAGAGTGGACTGCTCTTGGAGGCAAGTACCTCAAAGCCCTCCTAAATGTTGCTTGGACTCTGCAGGCTGCCAAATGTTGTTGAAGGGTATTATTTTTTACAATTACAAGTTCAGTGGTTTACTGGTCACTATATAGGGGCTATTAGTACAGTGTTTTGTGGGCCTATATTGACATTACATATGCCTATACCTTAATTTGAAAGGCTAGATCAAAAACTTTGGATAGGCCGGCCTTTAATTATCTTTTTGCAAACCTGAACTCGAACAATAAATCACTGAGAAAGCCAGCAGGCAATAGTGACTTAATTCTCACCATGTTCCATGAGACATTGTACCATCTTGCACAACATTGGCACTTCCAATGTATGCATAATGCCACACAGTCTGTGCATTGCAGTCATTTAGAGAAATCAGAAATGTAATTTGGCAATGAGCGATTTAAAGACTTATGATTAATCTTCCTACACTACATTTTTGTCTAACAAATGCTTTGAAGTGATATCTAAGCATAACTATCATTGTACATCAGCAGCAGTCACTGTTTGTTGACCAGAGTCGACTGCCTAGCTAACCAGGTGTATTAAGTGACCGCACAAAATGGCTTTGCTTAATACGGTCACTCTCCTCTGACCTATTTGAATTAGTTTGTCAATACTTTGGTAAATCTATACATCAAACATTGCTAATGACCTAATTCTCGCCTTGCTTTACTGATACTCAATGCTGTGTTAATTGCCCCATATGGGCCTAGCCTTAAACTACTTTTGGCAAACTGCGAAGAAATGTACCGTATTTAAAAGGTCAAAGAAAGAAAGAAAGGAGGGAAACGCTATTTCACCGAACGTAGCCCATTTCTCAACCTCAGTTACCTACGTTACACGAGTTTGTACAGTATAACTAAGTTTCATTGGCCTTATATGTCACATACTGTAAATAGTGCACTATCCTAGAAAACTCATAATATACTTCGTTGTCATTGCAGGTTCATTTGCACTGATCAAATATGTCTCCTACGTTGTGTCACGATCCTCCGTCTTGCTAGTATCACCGTACCGCAGTCCGTTGCAAAGTGTGTGAGCTCATATTCTGATGAAGTTTGTAGTGTTTAAAACGACTTAATACCATTTGCGTTCACATCAATTACAGGGCTAGGCATAACTGAGTTTCGGCAAATATCTTTGGTTTCGGTCCTGTTCGACTCAGAAATATGTTGGCTGGGTAACGATGATTCTTAGTCGATGAACCAAAGGTCACCAGCTACCGCCATGTACCTCGTGAAAAGTAGCCAGATACCTCTGGCAGCGCTTGTTGCGCAAGTTTGTTTTCATTCTTACGGTGGTCCTGACAAGACATACGAGACTTTTTTTTGTCGTAGACTTACCGTCAGGGGGGTAGGAAGCTTCCAAAAAGTCGAGGGGGGGGGGGGCACAACATCAGAGGGGCACTTTCTCATTCCACAACCACCACTCGTTATGCTATAAACCGATACACAACGGCCACATCACATAAATATATATGGTGTGTTAGTATGCTATCAATACTTATGGTGCGCTGCAACATTGATTTTTTATTTATTGCTACATTCCAAGACATCATCTACATCTATCATATGGTGTGTAAGAGGGATATCAGTCCTCATATTTTGAAACATATGTTTGGAAAATTATTTATCGTTTTTTAAGTTAACTTCTAAGGGCTACCAGACAATTCTTGTAATGCTCCTAACGACCTTGGGATGTGATGAATTTAGTACGCATGTAGATTTAGCAATGTATAGCAGTCTATGACACCTGTAAGGCAGTATGTTTGTATGTTTATAACCACGAGATTGAACTGGCACATATATTTGGGTGGGCAGGGCTTGAGTTGAACTTGAACGGGGTTTCATTCTACTAACTTGTGAGAGCCTTTGTATGGTGTAAGTACAAAAATACAGTAGCTAAAGCCTAGCTCGCACGTGGTACATATGGTTACACCTCGTATATATGTTTAAAGGTGGTCAATATAGGCCCCAAATTATAGCACTAGTATATTTGCTAGAAGTTTTCAAAAAGTACATTCCTGGAGGTCTTTACTCTCCAAAATTGTTCTCATACATGTTTCAGGAACACATAAGATGACTGAATGTCCCAGTGAGGAAAATTTCCTCGTAGCTTGTAATAAGAACAGTTTAAGAAGTTTGACCAAAGGTAACCATATTTGAATATCTAGCATATTTGGGGCCAATACAGCATACCTATAAGTTTAAGTGAAAAGAAAAAAAAGAGTGCTAGTAATGTTTCTATATAAACTGTAATAACTTAACTCGACCGTGATAGTCTTGTTTTCACATTGAGTTTTGAGATGCATCTAGGAACTGACTATTCGGTCAGTGTCTTTAGACTAAATAGTCCAGTTACTGTACTTGATGAAAGTCGCTTGCTTAAAGATGATATTTAATTAATTAACACAGACCGCTTTCAGTCCAGATTGTACTTTTAAAACGTTTTAACTTTTTAGCAACTACCCTATATAAACAAATGAGACTCATGAATTTAAAAGTGAATGAACTGTATCGTCTAAGGCTGACCTTGGGTGATCTGTTGTTTATACGAAGTTTAAAGATAATGTTTCGGTTGATCGACTCATTAGCCTAAACATTAGCCTTAGCAAGGAGATAAACATTAATATTTACGTCTGCACCGAGGAGCCGACGTATATCAGCTCGTCACTGGCTGAAAAGAGATTGTTACAGCATATTCAAGGCCAGTATATTGAAACACCCCGATGGCTATAGAAACTAACTACAATTTTGCCTAAAGTCACCCTTTAAAACATGAAATCATTGTACAACTCACATCCAGGTTGAAAAATCCTCATAGTAGAAGCGATTGTTTCACACGCATGCGTCGTTGGATCCGCACATTGTTCGGATGTAACTGATCCGCCATCAATTACAGCATTTTCGCAGTTGAGATTCGTGAAGTCCGCAAATAGGTCAGTAAATCCAGGATCAATTGAGTTCAAACTTAGACAGCTTATGCAGCTCAACCCTGGCAAAAGAAACAAAATATATATGTCCCATCAGTTCATGCTCTGTATACACAATGTGGGTTGTATATGTTCTTAAGGTTAACTTAACATCTAAACTAGTTCTATAATATAATTTGTGAGATGTAACGGAAATGGTGGCTTCCAAATAAAGACAGATATCTCAGAAAACTAGAAAATCACGAACACCAACCAACCCTCTCATCCTATAGCTTCCTCCAACTTTGTATCCTTTCGCAAATACTAACTCATACTACACTGTAATTCTTAAAATTCAAAACATCATCTCCTCCGCTGATCTTTATGAC
>KN882715.1:52547-70281 GCA_000934455.1 Apostichopus parvimensis
TATTGTATAGTATAGTGTAGTGGACGGATAATCTACAGGTTTCAGCAAAGTCACCACAAGTCAATTTCTGAAGCTTGCGGTATAGGCTATAGAAGGTTATAATGTATACAACATTTGATTATATCCTTCCAAAGGAAGTCCTCACGCTTGCATCACGTATTTCCTCCTTAACATATAAACATACGAACCGCTATACAACACCATAATATAACATTTCAATACATCAACTTACTTGCAACCTTGTACAGAGTCAACGGCAAAACTTCGCACCAGTCCACATAGAGGGACTAATTAATAGTCTGTTTCACCACCCTTTAACAGTTGTATAAAAATATTCACCACTAGACCTTGAACCTAAATAAAGAACAGCGGTAGATAACTGGCAGGTTTGAACTGAAAACTGTGAAATATTTTATCGAGCTGTATTGTCTAGGCCTAAAGGTACCAACACCTTCTCTCATGGTTACGTAATCTTTCTTTGTTTTATGTTATAAGTTTTGCCGTTAAAATTAATGCGTTAAACTTGAAACGTGTGAAAATTTTCTTTCAATTTGAGGGACACATATTTCGTAACAGTAACGGCTTCGCTCTCGTGGTATATTGCTTCAACGCACGGGTGCTTGGTCACGTTATACTTATGATCAAAGGTAAAAAGCAAACCAAACGCGCTTTAAGGTAACATGTCAAACTAACTAAACATTCTTCTGATAAATTATGGGTATTTGTATTTGCGCAAACGTTGAACGATTGGTCACACTTAATCACTACCCGGCCATACTTTTACATTCCCCTTCCCCAATTTACCCAACATTGTTTTATCACCCCTCATACCCACCGAAATACTTACAGTTGGACGGTCAGTTATATTGCAATATCGCAAAACAAATCCTAAGTATTTTAATTGACAAACTTATTGGTTTTTATCAGCTGTTATTTTCCCGTCAACCAGGAGCGTAGCCAGGAATTTGCCAAGGGAGGGGCGAAAATGTAGGCAAATAATCAGAGCTGTAGATTCGGCATTGCTAACTATCTAAGCGTAGCGCCACCATACGTTGGCGCGAAGCGTACAAGAAAATTTTGGCTGAAAATGCCTCCCAGATCGCTGGAAATGGCACTTCCCAGGCCTTGTAAGTTGCATCTTAGCATTTTATTTTTTGAAATTACTAGCGATATCATAAAAACATTAATTTTTTTTTAAATATGCTCAAGGGGGGGCGGGCGGCCCCCCCTCGCCCCCCCCCCCCTTGGCTACGCGCCTGCCGTCAACCACACAATTAAGTGTGAGTTCAAATATTATCGGGATACGAGTGTGACAGAATGAAATGAAACATTAAAAACGAGGAATAACGAGTCTACAATAGCGTCCCTACAACAGGATACACATCCTCCCTTGACTACACCCTTCCCCTGACCCCTGTTCCCTTGGCGTGATCTTGAAGACATACCAGACTTGTGACATCTTGATACTCGCTTACCTGTGCCATAGTATCATTTTAAAACACTAAATTACTGTACCACTGAATGGAAAACAAAGTTTTTGGTAACCGCAACCCATCTCCAATTCAATTGAGTGTTTGTAGACAGTTAAAACTTTTCAAACAATTATATCAATGATAGTTTTCCGTGGGTCCCTTTTATAACACAAAACCTAATGATATAGTAATTCACTGATTCAAATGATATAAAGTTCGTACCTCCATCATATTCTATGACAACCCCCCCCCCCGCCCCCCATTCCAGGCCTCCTCAATCATTTCTTAATGTCAGAGACAAGGAGTGAAAACCCATGCATAGGCACCACTTTACAAGTTACTCATGTGTATCATTGTTAATGACTTGTTAAAACGTCATCCATTCATAAAAGAGAAGAAGGAATTTGATCTTTTACGAGGCTGGTGAAGGGTTTTCTGTTTCTCGGAGTAGTTTCCGTTAAAATAAACCTATTCGATGGACTTAACATGTTGACATAACCCTAAGTAAATGTAATCATCTTGTTTACAAGAAACTAAGCAACAACGATATATCAGTCCAGCTGCAGAATACTACACAGAGCCTATACAGTGCAAATTACGACGAGCGTGGTTTGTTACATTGAACAGATCAAAGACCAGGCACTTGGCCCAAGGCAGCTGTTTTCGATTGCATCTTATATATCCATCACTGAAAAGGAACCCCCCCCCCCTCTCCCACTCTCTTACTTTATCCCCCACCTCTTCCATGGAAAGACTTTTTACGTCATACATCAGGCAGATTTTGAAGGTAAGAAATTTGGTGTAGTTTCATATTCATCATTTAATTCTGGTCACTGAAATATTGTTAGACTTTTAATACGTTCGAGAGAATGGTAACACGAATGTAAGTTTTAAACCTAACGTTTTATAGTAACGCCGTGTTAATATTTTATAATGATAGCCTTTGTTATTATGTTATTATGTGGACGTAATTATGACAATGGCATATACACATTATAGATATATTTAGAACCCTGGTGTACAAAGGCGTGTAGTGTCCACTCATTGGGTTATGTAGTACTCTATTAGACATAAGTCGGTACTCCATGACTCGTTAAGACATTTTCTGACAGACAGGAGAGATACACCCACCTGAAACATATTACTCTGGCTTTCATTTTCATGCAGACGGTATTTGGGTTTCCTCTACTGGTATTATTAATCTTTCATTTGTTTTCTTTTCATTTAAACATCCAACTGTTAATAATAAGTGTTTTGTTTTGTGTTTTTGATCTGTCTCATATTGTATACGTTTATTTACAATTCATTAGTTCCCTCATCAAGTATTTGCAGTTTCTATTCTCTTGTGAAGGATTCTGTGATTCTTTGCTTGATGTAACCAGGGAGTGTTAGATCAGTGGTTAACGCCGGTGCTTTTCAATAATAAGGTCCTGAGTTCGATTCACTCCAAGATTAATGTATATATGTCGTCCAGTTATAGAGTAGTTGACAATTGACAATTCATAATCATGGAGGTTCGAGAGTTCCTGCTTGCAGGAGGATCTAAAATACATACATACAACATGTCATGTGATCAAATTAGTATAGTCTCAATGTACACTGGGTGAGAGTGTATCAACTTGTTTGGTTTTTCGCGCCCAGACTCTGACTGAAGTTTTAAGATAACTATTAAATATTTCATGACATATCTTTGAAACAGATGATCAAATTAAACATGTTGATACCCATGACTTCCGCGTTGCATTCACAGTTTTCTTTCTAATATTGCATCCGTTGAACCTAAGAAAACTTCAAATAGAATAACTCATCTGTCCGTCCGTCTGTCTATCTGTCAGTTTGTGTCTTCTGATTGGACAATCGTTTACCGATGCACGATCATGCAACTTGCCTTCATGAACAAGTCTACGTACATTAAATGTCACTGTTACTATGCTACTACAATGAACCGATGTCTGTTAGTGACGTCATGCTTACGACTCTCCACCTTTAAACCTATATCGAACACTGATGAGCCACGTCAATAAGCGATTATATATATCCAATGCTTGACAGTTTCTCATTATTAATATATTTATTTCTCGTCATTTCTCAAATACACAGTGACGGCCAGATGACTGACCTGGTCAGTGATGGATATTCATCGACTGACAGAAATTATCCAATCAGGGGAAGCTAAATTGAAGGATTATGTAAATCACTTGTCGCAAACTATTCATGGCGATGATCGAGCAGATAACAAAACAATCGCAACTTTTGCGGACGCTTTCCTGGAGCTGACTTTGCCAAGTTTAATCAAATGGTAACGAAAAATTTATTTATTTATTTATTATACTAATAACCGTGCAACGAGGTTGCGGAAATTTCACTGAAATCTTTATATATACTTTTTTTTACCAACAATACACATCCATTATGCTAATATCAATACAAACGCTGTACCACTACCATTTTTAATATACCACTTACACTACCATCAAATCCACTTACTCAGTACCACTATCCCAATACAACTACCCCCCCACCACCACCACTTCCCCTTCCTTCCCCTTCCTCCCTCATCCGATCCCATTCTGCCTTTTCATTAAACCAATTAAATAACCCATGTACTTCAAATTAGTATGCACATTAGTATGAAAATTAAGGTATTTACTCAGCTTGTGTTACCGTCACATCGACAGTATTATTGCACCTGTTGACCTACCAATAGGCCTATGGCAATACCACTATACCCATTCCAATATACGTAAAACACCTTACACGCACCATTACACTGATACCAATGCAGGCCACTGATAATTCACAACCCTATCCCTTCCCCCTGTTATATTAATGTTATATTGGTTTGTTTCATGCCATAGCGGAAAGGAATACGCAGACCAAGCAGTTACGATCTGCGAAGTTTGCCTCTTGAAGCAAAAAGATGGGTATTTTCTGATGGCGGAGGGGATATTCAATCAAACCAGCCTCGTTAAATGGGAGGTATGATATTCATTTTTCAGATAGTGGTTGAAGTAAACATATGCAAAAGACTTTCTCACCCTCGTCCTCATAGCCAGCCTCATTCAAAGCTCCCCTCCTCCTCTCCAGGAGAAGGGCGACCAGGGGAGGGGTACTTGAAACGTCGAGAAACCTTAATTATGACATTTATATACAGCTCAAATGAGCATCCTTCCCGAACATATATTTTGGACCTAAATCGCTAAAGATTTTCACTCTTGCATTCTTACAGAAAAGACCAGAGCAAGTCTTGAGGATGGTCAAACGTTTGTCAGAATTAGTTCAACCAGATAAACCGAAATCAAACTTGAAGATTGCAACAGTGGAATCATGTGTTACAAGTATGATGTCAGCTTTCACGTAAGTGTAGGGGCGTCAATATTAGTATGAAGTATAAGCGACGACTGTCAGGAATACATGATGTTTCCACAATAAATTGGTTTTCTTAGTTTCATAATTTCGATATTTTATCTAATCATTTTGGAGATTCTTAAACAAAAATAAAATGTGATGTTTCATAATTAGTCCAATCTTTTATGTCGAAATTTATAGTTTTTATGTCGCAGTTTTGAGGTATTATATAAGAATTTGTACCTTTCATCTTGAAAAAAAAAATTTTTACAATTAAATCTTGATACTTCATCAGGAAGTTTTATCTCGACAATATTACCTGTTTTTTTTTCATAATTTGTTTTTATCAACATTCACTTTTTGATATCGACATAAAGATAATCGAAATTACGAAGGATTTTGAGATCAAAAATGGAGTGCAGTGTCAGCGTTCATGATACCTGAGCTTGGAAATGTTGCTATGGGAAATTCGAAACGTTTTGTCGGGACAAGCCGGGGAAATGTCCCCCACCACCCCACAACCCCCCCCCCCTCATCTTTCAGTTGTTGCTATTAACAAAATTATGTTGTTTAAAAAAATAAACATTGCTTCTTCAGATGCACTGAAAGGTTACCCTAATTATTTACAGTCAATAATAAACCGACAGACATTTTAATGATATGTACTTTCTTACACGATGATACAGGCTTCGTCATCATCCAAATTAATAAAGTTGTAAAATGTGTTCTTTCTTTTATGTTTTCAGGAGAGGGAAACTTTATGAATCAATAAGCGACGATATACTTATCGTGTTGATTGATTGCTATAAGAGTCGATCTGACGTAGCAGTGGCCGTAGGTAAATGCATAGGTAAGTAACAAATTAAGAAGAAGATATATTAGAAGCTGCCAGGATAGCAATCTAGCAATCAATGACGTGTCCATAGACAGATAATATATGATAGCTTAAGATCCATTGTGCTACGGCATTACATATTCGGCAATACCCCGGGGTAGTGACATTCTTCAACTACCTGGCTATACTTGGCATTGTTGAGGAGAAAAAAGAAATTTCAGTATGCAAAGGGACATAATAATGGTTAAAATACGTCCTTGATCACTCTTTCGTGTAAACGGCTTGTGTAGGCTATTACATGAGTTAAAAATATTCAAAGTAGAAAAAAAAAGTCATGCATTTTGGGCTTGAACTTCCCATAAAGTCATATACATAGAACCTCAGATATACGAATTGATAGCATGTATCCGCACTCTAATATCTAACAGTCGCCCAAACTGACTAAATTTCACATATCCCTCATAATTGCTACTTTTAAGACGCAAAAATTATCTCAGTAATCCATAGACCTACAGGGAACTTAATATTTTGTTGTATTCGTATATGAGCGGTTTTCAGAAACTGTGTAAAGAGTGTAAACTGGACTTGTTGATTTGATTTTTACCCTTTTTTCATTTCTTCCCTCAGGTGAAGGGTGAGAGATTATCCGTCCTGTATAATGAAATGCTTCGATGGGTTAAAGAGATCAACATTAACTCCGAGTTAAATAAAGCCAGCTTGGTCTGTGGCACAATCAGTTGTCTGGATAACGATGCTATGTAATTAGGCCTAATCTTGATATATTCATTCTACTTTTACATCAATTTGCATTATTAAATTAATAAGTTTTTATACAACTCTCATTGGTGTGATCTCCTGTAGCCCCCCCCCCACCCCACCCCACCCCACCCCTCTGGATCCAGTGGTCATTTGTTAGCTTGGGCAATATCTACTCCCTTTGGAAGGGAATCTTGAAACCTAACTTGTTACATGGTTACTATGTAAAGGGGAATGAGGCTAAGACTGCATTAAGTTGTTTCGTGCCCGGGTTAGTCTTGCTAAGACCCTATAGTATACTATATGAGTTTACTATAAGCAACTGTAAAGGCCGAAAGCACCTTGTCGTTGGTTCTTTGGTTATCGCTTATAGTTCGCCCCCAATTTTCATCGTTTTCTTTTCGATACTAGGGTTAGGGTTTGTAACGGACAGATCCTCGGGCAAGTTTAATTCAGTGGACAAGCGCCCTCGTAGCATACATAAACTCAGAGCTGCGTAGATACACCATACAATGCATAGAGACTATAGATGTGTATGGAAATAAACTGCTACAACGGAGCGGACGAGCGCCCCGATCGTGCAAAAATGTTACCTGTATCGTGGAAACTTTGTGAGAGATAAAAGACACAAAAGAAACGAACATTACAAACGTCTTGACCAAGACTATACCCACCTCTCCCATACCCTCCCCAATTTTCCCTCTGCACCCCAAACTAAATTAACACCATGTTAGATCATCCGCTTTTCTCTTCACTTGTATTTTCTTCTTCCTTCAGACTAGCACCAACTGAACTAAGCAGAATCTATAATCATTGTGTATCTCAGGAGTTGTATGGCTCTCCGTTTTCCGGCTACGGTAGTATTGTACATGACATTCTATGGGTGACAGTAAAGAAAGTAAGTGCTTCACGTTTTATACCTATAACAGTACAAATGTCACCCCCCCCCCCCCACCACTCCGCCCCTTTTTCTTGTTACCTGTAGTACTTATAAGTGTATGCGTGATATAACAGTTGTTGAATATATAGTGAATGACTTGACACATGAGTATTAACAACAATTAGGACAATGTACAAGCAAAGACCTCCCACATGTTGATCATAGAAACCTACGGACCTAATTTATACGTAAGAATCAGGTGGAATTATTTAGCGTGTGCGCTACAATATTGGCATTATTGGCAAAGTGGACGATACCTACATGACTGAATGTTGAATGTTGAAAGTTTCATATAGTCATTGTACATAATTTGAAGTTTCAGAGGCTAGCTGCGTAGCCAACTTATATGCTGAGCCTGTCAAGGCGCTCACAAGCGCCCTCACTTTGTAGGTACCTATATGACTATACTCCCTGTGTGTTGTTCGCCGAAAAATTAAAACCCAAAAGTTCTTCCTAATACTGCAAGCACTCCACGCGCACTACAATACTGCGTATTTGCAGGCAAATGCAGTTCTAGTTTGTTATTTTCATTCATAAATGCCTAAGCCAACTTTCTGTATACTGGACCAGTCTCGAATGCGATTCGAGACTGGTCGAGCGTTTAGAGAGGAGAATTGCTTCAGGATCGAAATGTAAGACAAACACTGGTTTGTTGCCGTGGCAATCATGAAGTCATAATTAAAAGAAATGAAGACATGGTGTAACGTTGCCATGAGTATATGCAAATATGTTTATGGGCAAAGGAATGTTCCAAATTGCAAAAGAATACTGTACAGTATATATAGCCTACTTGCAATTAGTTACAGCAGTAGTACTGTATATGTTTTCACACACACTGAGTCTCAATACACACTGTACGTACTTCTTAAATCTTCCAGCTAAATACTTCGAGTAACATGAATGACTTAGGGATTAATTTTGAGCTTAATTTTGAGCTAGAGTCAATGTCAGCATCCTTATCGAGGTGCTTCAACAAAGAACCGAAGCGTAAAGCGTCCAATGTTGACACTAACAGAAGAAACCTTGTCGCTAAGCCTAACAATAACGTTAGCACTACTACTACTACTTGCAGTAACGACATGACTGACCAGGGACTAGGCCTAGCGATCTTTCAGACTCGCAATAACACTGCGGTTACTACAAGTACAAACCTGTCGAACAATGGGGCTCGGAACCTCTTCAAAAACTGCTCATTCTCAGTAAACGTTTATTTGAACGGTTCATCTACCGACCAGGGATAGACGAGTTCTACTCAAAAGAATGTTAGCAACAGGCAACGTTGCTAGCCTAACTGTTGTAGCGTTTACGGACTTTCCAGAACACACACAACTTAGCATCTGTTTATTGCGCAATTTGACCTGGTAGGTCAAAAAAACGTTTTAAAATGTTATCTTTAGAAATTTGTTCATCTGTTCTTATTTAATTTGCATTTCCCTCCATTTTTTAGTGTTTGAATTGATTAAACTACAAAAATTTAAGACCAAACGACACTGCTTCATTCGTATTTTTTCACTCTTAATGTTCGTCGGAAGAAAATGCTGTTTTACATGAGGTGACTATTACGTCATTCAGGAAAAAGATCAAGGGAGGCATAAGGAGAATTAAATACAGATCAGCAAAAATTAGCGAAAAAATGCCGTTTTCTATCATTTGTGAGGGTCATTTATGAATGGGGATAAAAACGAGGGTACCCGGTCTTAAATTTGATTTGAGACCTCTGATGACGTCATCGAGAAGGGCAGCGGACCTCGGCTATCGCCTCGGTCCGCTCAGCCTCCTCGATGACGTCATCATCGGTCTCAAATCAAATTTAAGACCGGTTCCCCTCGTATTTATCCCCTAATTAGAACCTAACATTCATAGCATTTCCATGGACAAAGCTGCTCTATAGTAACTTAATGAAATTCTATAAGGGTAAAAGGTCATGTGATGAAAAACAACTCTCTGTCTTTATAGCAGCAAAATATTTTAAAGTTAAAAACGACTTTGATGTATTTCGATTAATTAAAGCCTTCTACACGACATATTAAGCCAGTTGGATTCTTTCTTTCTCTTTGTGTGTGCAGCATTACTCGACTGCCAGTAAGATCAAAGATTTCGTACCAGGGACTGTAACCCTCATGAACTGTGGCGTCAAGGCGTTGGAGGACGCAGCAGGCAGTGCTATTTCAAACATATACCAACATGTGGATTTATTAGTACCGTGTGCAGAAGACATACTACAGGTTTACTTAGACGGAAAAGGCGGCCTCTCTCTTGGCAGTAATTATACTATATGTTATCCATCATTACAGAAAATAAAAGATATAAACGTATAAGTGTATACTTGGAGAGTTTATGTTTTTACCGGACGGAAGTTGGTTCCCAATATTGTTCTTTTTATCGGTCTGTCCCTTTTTAACACATTTGAATTATTTTCGTTATTCTGACAATAACTTTTACGATAGTCTTAGTCCAGCGGTCCAAATTCGACAAACGAAAGATTTTAAACATGCGGGCGAAAAGAAATCGGTTTACAATGTTGATCGGGTATGGTTCCCGTTAAGTTCTTAGACTTGTGTACCTTACCTGCCTAAAAAGCATCTTACTCTATCCAGGTATAAAGAGATGTTTGATTCTCTCTAGCTATTTCCTCCAACCAATGTTTCTCTCTGTCCTTCGTTGGAAATGAATTGAAAACTCCTATTCTAATAAATTCAAGTACCTTCAACTTGGACCAACGATCTTGCATGTGGGACATTTCTTTCCATTAAGGCCTACTTCATTAAAAACTCAGTGCCACCATTCCAGTTCTTTGTATCTTGCCCTTTAGCATTTGAAATTTCCTACTTTCTTCCGAGTTTTAAATCACCCATCAAACGTCTTAAAAACTAATGCAAACAAAAGGAAGAGTTCACATGTCGACTGTAAATTTACCGCACATTAAGTTCAATGAATATTTGGGATACCGAAGGAGGTACTAATGCATCCTGTTTTCTGTGCTCTAACCCAAGTATTGAAGTCAGTTTACTCTCTTCTTACAGTGGTCTTAAAACCCCTCTACCAAGCATCTCCTGAGAAGATCATGCGCAGTATAGACAACATTAATGAGAGCATGGAGGACATGGACGATATTGAGAAGACATACCTGTATATATTACTGGATGAAATAGCTAAAAGCAAATCTCAGGTAAGCCATTAACTAAATGTAATATACAAAACGACTCATTAAAGACTGTTCTTATCCGCCTCATTCGTGACATTAAGGGCGCTTGACCGTTCAACAATACACGGCTAGGCTGCAAACGTGCACAGTCGCATGTACATATGGAAACGTTAAGTGCCGAGGATCTGTTCAAGATGGTAGTAATGTATATAGTGGATAGAGATTTTAGTCTGGTAAGCTGTCAGTGTATGCTTCCATATGTTACGAGATGAACTATTAATTATAGCACTGTTAATCAAGGCACACTCCTTCTTCAAGCCATTATTCACTACTCTGCAAATCTGGAAAATTACCAGACATTGACCAACAAACCAACACACTTTATTTTACTGTTGAATTGGGATTAATGGTGGCGGTATTCATTATTTCTAGTTTACACGAAACTATGCATCACGGCCGCGTGATAAGAATTGCAGTAGCGCCACTTAGAGGGCTTGGACAGCAGACAAAGTTTGACCTTACTTCGAATTTAGAGCCGAAATATCACCGCCCCCCCCCCTACCCCTCGACTCCCTCACTCCAAAAAATCTTAACATTTTCTTGTATTTTCTGTTTGACTATAAATGAGATCAGCTGTCCTATAATTGTCACAACTCGAAAATAAAAGACCTTTTTATTATTGTATTTGCCTGTTTTTGCGAGAGGCGTTGGAGGAGGAGGGGGTGGGGACTGAATGTGCAATGTATGAACGACACGGTTGAAGCCTATTGCGGAATCAGCCTGTGCAGCTCATGATCAAATAAATTTAGATCACTAATTTACATTAGTGTGATGCCGAATTATTAAAAATACTGAACCAGAGATGCATTTGTTGACGTTGACGAACCTTGTGCACAACATCGTTTCTAGCATGTTAACACTAGCATATAGGCCTATGTTAGATTCCTGTTACATAGTACAAGAACAACATCAGAGAGTGATTATGTACCTGATATGTTAAGGAGGCTGGACGAAGTAATTGAAAAGTAGAAATTAGTGTCCCTTTCAAATTACTCGATTTACGTCATTCTCAACATCCAATACATGTGAATACAACCAGCTTAAATACCAACTTCGCCATTCATACATTCACATTTTCCAATAATTACAGTTATTAATTTGTTTTCCTTTGTCACAGACACTTCTCCCAAGTTTGCAAATCATTGTCAACGATTTACGAAGCACCTCGAATGTTTATTTAGCCTACATGGTTGTCGCTGAAATATCATCCTGCTATCCCATTGAGGTCGCCAAGTATTACAGAACGTTACTACAGACGTGGGATCGAGTCCCCGACGTCACTAGCTCTGCTGCAAAAACAATAGCAAATATTGGCCTAATGAGCGAGGTAAGACAAAATTAGCGCACTGGGAGTTACAGGAGGGATGTTGGCTTGTCAGTGAAAAACACGCTGAAAATTGCACCGTGAACCCCGATAGTGCTTAGTTTATCACATCTGTGTTCTGCATCATGAGTTGGATTTTATGATAATGAAGTACATGCATATATCAAGACACTTGCGCATACACATTCATTAGTTTCGAGACAGTAATAAATAAAATCTTATATGAAGGTTATCAAACCATATAACTGTATGATATGTTTAGTTACAAATAAATAAATAATAATCTTCGAATTGTAAAATGTTGATATCGCATAATTTTGCAGTCCTATGTTATGTTGTGAATGTTTATTTCTGTACTTTTTTTTGTTGTTGCCAAAGGCAGCCATCTCGGAATTCCAGGCTTCTTCTGCAAAAATCGTGATGAAATGTTCAAAATGATATATATTTTTGTTTGTTACCAGGAGGATGCCGATCGCTGCCTGAGAGCGATGGTGAAGAGGTTGCATACGATGGAAGAAGAACATAAAGGATTAATTCTGATGGAGATGAAGAGAATAGGAGTAAAATATAAAAACATCCTTATCCGATATAAATCTGATATCGAATCCGAGAAAGCAGGGACAGCTCTTGGATTAAGCGATACCGTCAAGCTGGTATTGGATTTCTTAGAAGATAGAACGTAAGCGAGTTAATTGGTTAATATAGTCTTTATTAAGCACGTGACATGCCAACCTGGTTGTCATGGTAATGGAGTAAAAGAAATTGCATTGCTTAAAATAGCATTTCTTCCTATATTCGCATTCCAAGAAAAAGAGTGAATGTAAAATGAACTTCAACAGCACGGATCGACGTTTTATTTCCAAATACTTTGATATAAAACAACCGAATTGTTTGGGGGGGGGGGGGGGGGGGGCGGGAAGGTTTCGTCTGCGATAAACGTCAAATATCACGACCGCTAGACATCCTTCGTACAAGAGGGGGAAACGATTGTATTATTTGTCTAACTCTTTTGGGCGACACCAACATGGAGTAGGGGGCAATTGGTTACTTACCACTTTATGTTATACGCAAAGGTTTTTACTTAGTTGTGTCAGTTATAATAACTCGTCAACAATTTCAAACAGCCTAAAGCTTCTTCTCTACTAATACATTAGACTATTATCTAATTTCAACCTTACCCCTCCTCCCCCTTCCTCTTTCCCACACCCCAATCCACACTTATGCCCCTCAGTCTAAGTAAGACATCTCTAAAGGCAATACCATATTATTATTCTTAAATGATGAGTTATTAACGGATTAATCCGATTCAGAAATGTTGTGTTCTAAAACATGTGTTGTAACGTTATGTAATGTGATGTGATGTAATGTCATGTCATGTCATGTAATGTGATGTGATATTATGTAATGTAACGTAATGTGATGTGATGTGACGTGATATGATGTGATGTAATGTAATGTAATGTAATGTGATGTAATGAAATGTGATGTGATGTGACGTGATGTGATGTGACGTGATGTGATGTGATATGTGATGTAATGTGATGTGATGTAATGTGATGTGACGTGATGTGATGGAATGTAATGTGATGTAATGTGATGTGATGTGATGTAATGTGATGTAATGTGACGTGACGTGATGTGATGTGATGTAATGTAATGTAATGTGATGTAATGTAATGTAATGCGTCAGCGTTCTCAATTTCAAATCGTTCAGGTTCCGTTTAATTTCTTCGTTAATTCTAGGTGTCGATGTCATTGGACTTAGATAACAGATACACATTACCATGTACAGTATCTTTCCTTAATCCACACTGTATATTTAACAAACAGATTGCAACAAGTCAACGAAATATGCAGATGTAAAAACAAGTTACGAGCAACCTGTCACAACCCTGATCTGATTCAAGCACATTTTATTGAAGTTGATAATGTAAATAATACACATTTGACCTATTATATTTCAGCCATCTGATGTTTCCTTATTCCGAATTCCCTACTAATGAGATCGCATGAGTACTGCATATTTCTTTTACCGTTAGACTATGAATTTGTAACGTTTGGACTAAATCATTCCGAAGTTTCATGGCTTTTCTTTTCCGTTTTAATTGTATTTACGAATGATGAAATACAATGTTTATTACAACTGCACTTAATTTTATTCCAAGATTGGAGATTATGGACAATACAGTCAAAGGTCAAAGGTCAGAGGTGATTGAGTTGGATAAACGTGCACAGGTCAATGAAGAGGAAGTCAAAGATATGACAGAAGAGTTGGAACATAAAGCAAGACAAATTAAAGAGGTGGAACACGAGAAGGAAAAACTAGGAGAAGATATCTCAAACATGGAAGAGGAAGTCAAGGAAACCGGAAATAAACTTACTGAAATAGATCAACAAGTAAGTCCATTTTCGGCTTCTTCCAACTTTGCACAAATGAGAGACGGTTTTACTAAGTAATGTTGTGTGTGATGCTGATTTGTAGTCTACTGTTGTGTGTGATGCTGATTTGTAGTCTACTGTTGTGTGTGATGCTGATTTGTAGTCTACTGTTGTGTGTGATACTGATTTGTGGTCTACTGTTGTGTGTGATGCTGATTTGTGGTCTACTGTTGTGTGTGATGCTGATTTGTAGTCTACTGTTGTGTGTGATGCTGATTTGTGGTCTACTGTAGTGTGTGATGCTGATTTGTGGTCTACTGTTGTGTGTAATGCTGATTTGTAGTCTACTGTCGTGTGTGATGCTGATTTGTAGTCCACTGTTGTGTGTGATGCTGATTTGTGGTCTACTGTTGTGTGTGATGATGCTTTGTGGTCTACTGTTGTGTGTGATGCTGTTGATCCATGTACATTGGTCTACTGATGACCGTGATTTTTGTTTTCTGGTCTACTGTTTGTCTCTACTGTTGTGCGGATCCTGTTTTCTGTTTTTTTATCTTATGTTTTCCTGTTGTGTAAACTACTCTTTTTGCTTCTGTTGTGTGTGATCCGTATGTTTTCTACTGTTATGTGTGAACCTGCTTTCTCTACTATTGAGTGTTATCCATATAATTAACATACATTTGCACAAATAATTCAATTTTGAAATTGTACCTTTGATTTATCAGATTGGCTTACAATTGATTAACCTTATTGTGCATATACAATGAGATGAGCAAATTATTTTCATCTTCAATCGTGCGCTCTCTTGCTCGTCCAGACGATAGTGAACGCGCCGAAGTGGTCACGTGACGTTTCTAAGATTCTTAACCCCGAGCACGAGTATGACTGGAGGTACCTGGCGATTCGTCTGGGTTATTCTGGTGAAGACGTCCGTAACTGGGCCTTGTCTCCTGACCCTACCATGGCTATACTTGCTGAATGGTACACCACCCATAAGAGTAGTGACGCAACCTACGCCATCTTGACCGCTCTGCAAGATATGGGAAGGACAGAGGCAGCTGAGATCGTAGAGAAAGCTTTAGAAGAAGCAGGTAAGGTTGTTTCAATGTTTGATGTAACGTGAATAGCTTACAGCGGATATATAGTAAAGAAAATGTTGATGGTAGGGAAATGCAGAGAAGGTTGCCTTGTACTACCCACCGGCTATTGGCCACGGATATGAAATTGACAACACAAGGGCCATAATGAAATTATGATCGAGTTTCATGAACGAATATAGATATTACAACCTACTATGTTCTTGTTGTTTGATACATTGAGACTAATTTGATAATAATGAGCATTCTTGTCAAATACATTCCCAGTAGGTGAACGTCTTGAACTTTTCAGCAGCCTAATCGATCCATTTAAACATGGACTTGTCTTAGCTTGTTGTCTATTGGTGTAAATGGAAGCCGGTAGGCATTGTTAAATCCATGGCTAATGGACCTGTGGGGTCGAGCTTGGTGTGCGGGGGTGTTCAATTTTCTTTTCTAATTCCATGAATCCTGCTGCGTTCTTTTAACATTCGTGTAACTATAACATGAGAGCATGTTCTCAACAAGTTCACACGCTGACATAACATATATCAAATAAACTCAAATATGTATTTATCCTTTCTCAAATTGACTTAATCAACTTACTGTTCAACTCAGATCAAATGGTGCCCAAGCCGGTTGGTGAGATGTCAGACAAACCATGTCCTGTCTTCATCAGTTACCAGTGGGACCATCAATCTGAGGTGAAGGCGGTCAAGGACCATCTTGAGATGGCTGGGTATGGGTGTTGGTTGGACATTGGTCAGATGGGAGGAGGAGACCAGCTCTTTGCTAAGATCAATGAGGGTATGAGGGCAGCCAAGTTGGTCCTGTGTATGGTGACCACTAAATATGCCAAATCAGAAAATTGCAATAAAGAGGTGAGTCATTTCACGAGAGACCACGGTCGTTCACATTCATTCAAGTGGAAGCTTTTTCTTTCTTGAAAAGACCAGCGGAATGCGCATGATCGGTAGTAACATGAGTGACGGTAATACAGCAATTTCCAACTTCATCTTCATCCCCTCCCTCCCCCCGTCGACCCCCCATCAACCTATCTCGTGTAATTATTTACTTTCTGTGATATGTATTCAATATTCATACATATATATTATTAAATGCTACCCATATTTTGAGCAAATCTCCCTGTCAGTTTTAATATTATATTTTAATTTTGTATTCCCCTTGTAGGTAAACCTTGCCAACCTCCTTAACAAACCTATCATCCCTATATTAATTGAGAATATTCCCTGGCCTCCTGAAGGTTCCATGAGTATGCTCTTTGCCCAGCTCCTCTACATTCAATTCTTTTCGGAGGGCGAGTACGTCAGAGGAAAAAAGTTCTGGCCAGATGACAGGTTTCATGAGCTTCTTGGACAGATTGGTTATTATGCTACGCCTAACCCACATCTTCTCCGAGGAGGTATGAATTAACATTGTTTGAGTCTAACTTTACAAACGTTTTTAAATGTTTCAAGTTTCTCACGTTTATCAATTTAACAAATCATAAGCAAATATGACTTTATTTTGTCGTGACATAGTCATGTGTAATATGCCAGAATTATGAAATGTCGAATGTCTGATCCGAATAACCCAGGACTTAGATTAAAGAGGTCTAAACAATACGAATTTTAATGTATACATTAGACAGGGCAATAGAAACGTTCATTTGTTTAATCATTTGTTAGCAGTAATGTTCAATGCTGAATAATATTATTATATTCTTACATTTTAAATTAATCTTAATGAAAATGATATTTATATAAAGTTCTTTGTCTCCGTTCTATCGACGCACCGGCAAAATATAAAATGATTCCTTGCGTTTCTTTTTTCTTCAGAATATCGTAAAAAAATATCAAATTTAACCAAACTTCCAAACCGAAAAGACCAAGATATCGCAGTTCCAAACTCGACAGTGAGTTAATACTTATTTTATGACAAAATTGTGTGACGAAGTGATTGATAATAAGCAACAGATGTAGAACTGTATATGAGGATAATAGTCATAACTTATTTCATTGACGTAATAAGATACTTGCTCGATATGTGAATTTACCAAAATATATGTATGACTGAGTCGCGGATATTTATGTTAGCCTTTATCATCTTAATAAATTATTATTTTCCTACGTATACTGTTGTTCATTTTTCTTCTATGTTTAGTTTTCATATTTCAAACAAGCATTATGAAGATATAACAAATTCAAATTTTTGTTTAAATACAATTTTTTTCTCTTTTTGATCACTTTTTATGTTAAAATCTAGTGACTTTCTATTAAAAAGAAACGGATCTTTTCCTTTTAAAACTCCCAACTTCCTTGAAAATGTGTCAAATGGACATTTATATCTATAAATATATCTTTACAGATCAGTGCTTTTTCACCAGTTTATTATTTCTG
>KN882715.1:70996-86390 GCA_000934455.1 Apostichopus parvimensis
AACATATGAGTGAGGATTCCAGTGTAGTCTTGTATCTCTATATATGAACACAAAATACATTGGACATTGATTGCTCTCTAAACATGACTTTTAACAACAACACATTTCAGTGTGACATCTTCCTCTCTTACGAATGGGATATGAGGTCAAAGGTCACCAATATCCAACATCATCTGACTAAACAAGGCTTGACATGTTGGATGGATTCTCCTGAAGTACACACGACGAAACCACGTAATGAAGTAGTTGAAGATGCCATGAGAAGAGCTCAGGTACGGAAAAACTATCCTAGTTATTGCAATCAGTGCATGGCCTGGTCGTTAACAGGGACGTCGATCCTAAAAGGCAGAAGGGTCAATTACCCCTCAAACGGTTAAATCCGGGTAAAATTTTGACCCCCCCCCCCGAGTGCGAGTATTCCTGGAACTGGAATCACGTCACCTGAACTTATTTTGTTCATGAAATTGAAAGATAATTCATTCTGCACAATATCGTATAATATATAACAACTAATTTGCTTCTTCGAAAGATAACCTGGTACTGGGAAGAGGGTATAATGAGGATACATCTTTACAGCCAATTCTTGTATGCTTTTAATCAAGTACAATTGCATTAATCGATGCCTTGTATCGGTAACTTTGCCTTACTAATCCTGAGAACGAATCGACGTCCCTCGGGTCGTTACAGTTTTCAGCAATTAACATGCAGCCAAGCAGTGATACAGATACGATCCCCATTGCACAAATTAAAACAGCCCTTCCAGTGTTTTCAATTAATAGATTCCTAAATAGCGAGTAATCAACAATTCCATTCAATGCCAACCAAAATTGGCTCCCATGCAGACTCATTTCATGTATCGTATACAGTGTTATTAGCAACAAACGCTTGTTGTTACTCAGATACCCTCTGAATTTGATGGGCAAAGAAAGGAGTGTAAGAGATCAATCGGCTGACATTAAAGCAGCATTATGCGTTGAATTGAATCTAGTGGTTACAAAGAAAGCAGAAATAAGGTTCATAGCAACATAATATGTAACCACAAAATATTCTGTAGTGGACTAAATTGTTAATAACTTGAGATAGTTAGGAACAACCAACTAGTTATGATCACATAAATCTGTTAATTAACTTGAGGAGTAGATTTCGTGGGTGACAAAAGGTTACTAGGCTCCTAAAATGCAGCTGCAAGGACCTAACTCGGGCTGATTCTTACAATTTCAAATATCTTCATATCTACCTTGAAGAAAGTAATCGGTATTTATATTTTTTCTAAATTAAATAATTGTTTTCTAGCTATCTGCCTTAGATACTTTTATCCTGTAAGAAAAGTTGAAACGTTCTAACTGAACAGGGAAATTTACAATCTTAACAAAGTTATAATTTTCTTCTCCGCATTTCAATACAACCACCAGGTAATCGTCGCGTGTCTGTCTGAAAAGTACTTTTTATCATCAGACAGCAAACGTCAACTTACGATGTCAGATGAATTGGATAAACCCATCCTATTGGTCCTCCTGGAGCAGGGAATGACGTGGCCACCGAATGGACCAATCAGCACGACGCTGTCAAACAAGGACTGTATCGATGTCAGACGCTACTCAACAGAACAGTCTAATGAACTGATTGTTGAGAAGGTCAAGAAAATTGTTGAGTTATTGGAGCAAAATAATAATATTAAATCAACATCGACTAAAAATCCTGCAAATATTAGAAAAGACGATAGATATTTTAAAGATGTGAAAAAGTCTGTTGATAAAGAAAGAAATGTCTCGGACTCCGTGATGAAGGGGAAGGCACCTTCCCCGGTATACGTTAAGCATGTAAGTGCTCCGGGAAGCAGTAGGTCCCTACCGGAGACGTCACGGCATGGTCCCCACAATCGCCTGCCAGGAAGAGCTGATTCGGATCAAGGTATTCCGAAAAGAAACAAACAATCTAGACGTTCCACTATCTGTATCATTATTTGAATTAAAACGAAAAACAAATAAGACCGAACTTTTGAAATGACTAGAACCATGAGAGACTACCAGGTTTACCATTTGCTTGGAATTGAATGTGGCATTAATTACCATCTTATTTGGATCATATTACCAATCACTGTGGATCACTGCACGCCCACAAGTTGTTCAGGTGTTTTAAGTGTAACCGCAGAATATGATAATGGTACATAGGTAAAACAGGAAATAAGCATATTTGGGGGGAATTTGTACGGGTGCCAAGGGCCTATTTGTGGAAGGTCTCTTTTTTTCAATATTATAACAAATGGACAATACCCACTATTTTCTGTTTTTTTATTTGTATATTGAATGTAATATATTCCCCTGTCACGTGAGTAGATATACACCTTTAAGTGTTTTGGCCCGCCGATTCGGTAAAAATTAATTTCGCTGTGTCACACGTCGATGAATGTCGAATGCTACTTTTAAAGTTTTTTCAAGTTTTAAATATAATTCTCAAACTTGCCCGTGATTGGCGATATAAACGAACATAGTTTAAAACGTTTTCGGCGTACTCAGCCTAACTGTTTTGTGTGCCTGAATTATTTTACCAATTAAATTAACTTTATCATATCAATTCACTGTAAATCTGAATGACGTATGACTAAGGTGTTTATTTTTTAGGGGAAAAATTGAAATAACAACGTCGTAACTTGTCAATCAAATTTAAAAATCTGAAAGGTTCTTGGATCTCGACTTTTCCTTACGTGTTCAGACTATCTAGATATAAAACAGGAGTAGATAAAAGTTTTCACGTACTTTGAAATATTAATCTTTAACGTTTGCGATAAAAATAAGGCTTCTTGCCTTATCTGAAACATGTCTCTTGGTTACTGTATATACATTAATGATTGAATTAGTTGATAACGCGCTTTTCATGTTATGAATAACAAGACTTATGTCTCTTATCTAAATTTTGCCTCTCATCCTGTTAGCCATTAGCTATATTTGGTAACGTAAATTTGATAAGAATTACGAGGGATTTTTTTTCTTTCTTTCGACTTTTATAGCCTGATCTTTGAAGCATGTTCTTCTGTGATTTACATGTTCCTTATTAGTTGAATTAAAAGCTTACTCCAGAAGAAATACATTTTTGAGCTTCTTAGTGAAAAAAGACAGGGCATTCCTACATTGCGTGTTCGAGATATTATTAGTCGAAAAAGTCACAATCTGTACCATAAGTCAACTTGAAGCAAACAGGTGTGACGTCAAAGTTGAACACTGACAGCAATATTTTGCTTTCATTTTTTTATTTTGACCTTGGATTAGCCAGAGTTCCAACTTTGCTTAAGGGTGGGGGGTGAGGGGGGGGGGAGAGGGGAAGTGTGAACTTATCAATACATCAATGTAGATGCTCCACACGTGTTTGCTTCAAGCTCACTTCTGGGTCAAAACATGTTAACTTCAAATGCTGTTATTTCGAAAACAATACAAAGGAAATGAATGCAGATTTCACCAGGATGCGTAGAATGTGTTACTCTTTCATCAATCATGACTAAATTGTCTCCAAGATTATTGTCTTATGTATTGTCATAGGTGCAGGTTGTGAGGTCGATGAATGCGACTCCCTCGTGAGGGGGGGGGGGGGTTCGGATGTTCTCTCCTCCCCCTCAGAAATAATCAAAGTTTAGATGTCAATGTTTGGCCTTCTGAGGTATATTTAGAATATAAATTATTTCTATAATTAAGTTGTGCCAATAACCCGAGTGACGATAGCGGTGGTAGGTATGCCCGCCCTCCCCCACCCCACCCCCCTTACACTTTTGTGCACACCACTTCCATCCAGACTGGGTGAAAGGTAACGTTGGCAAGTTTGGGAACTGCAACTATTATACGGGATGCACTTATCTTGTCATGTGCAGCAATTCAAAAAATGAATATCTCAGAAAAGAAGTTTCATTTGAAATGTTAACGAACCAAAATCTATCAATGCACGCCAGATATCACTTCAAACAAACTGAACAAAGTTTAGTTGATTTCATGATCAAATATATTAGCAGAAACAAACAATAAAGAAGACTTTTTAAAGTAAAATGATATAGAAAATCATATAACTATGCTCTATATCCGATAACTTAAGAGACACAGTGCATACTATAAGAATCTGTAGCTTAGCAATGAGCAACAGAGTCCCGGTGCAGTAATAGAGATAGATACCCAAAGGAAAGTCCATATTCACCCAAGCCACCAAAATGGTTTGGTGCTTGTGTGAGCATTTTGTTTTATATTTGACACCTCAACACACCCCCGTATATGGCTCTTTAATATCTAAACAGTAAATGGGACCCGCTTGGTTCACAAATTGTGCATTCAGTATCAATACTAGCCGATTTCGTCGGCCTGTGGCAGGCTACTGCAAATAAATGGTTATTTTATTCCCGGTTCTTGTCTCCGGGCACCCAGGCCTACCATTGTATTCGACCATACTAGTTCTGTACCACCAATTAAATTATTCCGAGGGGCACTAAACAGTACATGGGGCCATTTGACATATATGTTATTGGACTAGCGGCCGCCCTATTATGTTTGGTGGGACCGATGGCAGATTAAAATAAAGGCCTATCTGGATATAGATAACTTATCAATGTACCTTTAGAATACTTGGGTCCCGTTTGATATTTTGACCGCACATTTAATATCAATGTTGGGCCTAGGGCTGACGGTCGGGTTCAGCGCACGAGTGGTAATGTTTTTGGTCTTTGACACCGGGGTCCGGTTCCAGGAGTACACACCGGCCCTACCCGCCTAATTACGCCATTGAAAGTAATCATAGATTCTTTATCAAGTTAATGTGCTTTATTGTTACTTGTTACGGAAGCGGTAAACAATTCAGTCGTTTGTTAAAAATATTGTGAAGAATCAGAATTTATTCTGTATTCATGTACTTGTTACCATTGGCATTTAATCAAACATGATTGTTGTGAAATTGCCATACCTCTATCGAATTTCAACAATAAAACTTGAATTATAATAATCTAGGAAGAACAAACAATAAGTGATATTTCTACTGTGGATATATCATCGCTGAAACACGTCATCGATCCTTAATGAATATGCATATGTTTTAAAGGGGGATGTTCTTCGAATCACACAACGTCAGAGATCGGTAACATTCAAGCTGCGTGCAATAGTAGAATAGATTGTTATGTTGTGTAAGTTGTACATAAACACACTAGCACCCACTCCCACCCACAATTTCTGCGTCAGACGAAAATGGCGTCTGAAAAAAAGACTACATCAACACACATAATGTATAATACCGTTAACTTAAATTAAAACAGCTTTCACGTTATTGTACATTAAGAAGACAGGTCACTATTGTCTTTTACGTCATCATTACGTCACAACTCCAGCAAGGATTAATGATTAGTATAGAACAAATACTGAAAGTACTCCGGGTTACAACCAAGTAAGCACATTTAACCGTGGTATAGTCGTAAGTGTAACTACATTATCATAATGATCTCGACTGTTTTAAGGTCATACCATTTGTGACATGGGGGTGGTGAAGCTTGGTTCAAGGTATCAAACATACCGCAGGTCCATCTACCATATTGTTTTCTTCTCTCGCAGGGTCACGTGGGTCCACACATGGATATTGAAGATAATGACATGTTAAGAGTCACGTTTACGACAAATTGATTCCAGTAAATGTTATCATAGGTGAAAGGGGATGGCTCCTCAAACCGTAGTCGATTCCTCCATCCAAGCGTAACCACACTTTGTCACCTGTTTGTAGATTGAGGATTACGGTTTGTGTAGAGACTCCTGTATTGTTTTCGTTGATATCTACAAAGTTCATTACCTGTGGTGTTTGGTTTTTGACTAGCTGTACGGAGGCGGATTTACCTTGGTCCGCTCGAATGCTGGAATTACAAAGAAAAGAAAACAGGAAAAGAAAAAAGCAAGAATAGCATGTAACTGTTCAAGTATTTATCAGTGTTTAAATTACTGAAACTTACAGGCATAACAACTCCACCATCTGCAATATTGACTTAAACTTTGACAATTTTGAATCAACACCGTCATGCTTTGTCGAGAATTGTTAGTACCACTTACCTTCACCACAATAAGTGCCAGCATTATCGTCATCGTCATCGCCATTGTCAACCTCGTCATCATTGTTACTATTATCCCATCAAAGTCAATATTACCAAAACCATCATTAGCATCAACACCAGCATCTTCATTGTCACCGTCATTACCAACTGCATCGTCATAGTCACCGCAACGATCATCAACACCACCTGTACCTTTATCACCACAATCGCTATCAAGGCCCATCACTATCACCATTACAACTCCATGATCATATTTAATAAATATCATCACATTCAAACATCAGTCACCATCAGTTACACCACAACGATCATCAACAGCACCACCTTTATAATCACTATCGCTATCAAGGTCTACAACTATCACCGTCACAACTCCATTATCATATTTAATAAATATCATCACATTCAAATATCAGTCACCATGCACTAGTAACACCACAACGATCATCAACAGCACCACCTTCATAATCACTATCGCTATCAAGGTCTACAACTATCACCGTCACAACTCCATTATCATATTTAATAAATATCATCACATTCAAATATCAGTCACCATCAGTAACACCACAACAATCATCAACAGCACCACCTTTATAATCACTATCGCTATCAAGGTCTACAACTATCACCATTCCCAACAATGGCTGCTGTGTTCATCATTGCATTTAATGTGAGTTGTGATCATGGTGTGAAAGCCTAAATTTTCGGCGACATTAAAATATCTGTCAAATTGACTCCGTCATACTGAACAGCTTCACAGCTGTTACTGTAATGGTCTCGCTTCTGTTTAAAACAACCACGTGTGTGTTAATCATTCGCGCCTTTTAAAGTGAGAGAAAACTTTTCGATAAAAGTAAATTGATTCTACACCTAACCAATTACTCGCAGTCCATTTGGATGAACCTCTCGGGTTTCCACTAATCTACATTTTCTTGACTAATAATATATTGATACGAACTTGCAGAAATTAGTAAATGAAACTGCGTCGGTAGATTAGTCAGTTTTAATCAAGTAACTTATTGGATTGTCCCAGGAACTTATCAGTATTCATTACAATATCACTTGATTTCTCCGTTGTAGCTATAAGGAGGCCCGGTACATCGTAATTTTGTGCTTGCAATCACTGTATGCTGTTAACTTTGCAGTCATGAGTTATACGTATAAGGCACTGAGTACCAACGTATTCGTTAGCAAGAATATCCGTAGAAAATGTTCTTGCTTATGAAGGGCATATGCGAAGGAAAAACGTTCCTCTTTGTTCATAAAAGAGGAATTTTCTTCTTTCGAATAATGTTAATAATAGTATCCGAAACAGTTACAATAAGGCGGAGTTTTGTTTTGTTATAAATGGTGTCGCTTTGATGAGAATATCCGAAGCAAATGTTCTTGAAGGGCATATGCGAAGGAAAAACGTTCCTTTTTGTTCATTGAAAAGGATTTTTATTCGAATAATCTTAATAATAGTATCCCTAACTGTTATAATAAGGTAGAGTTTGTTTTGTTATAAATGGTGCCGCTTTGATGAGAGCGTCTGCAATTATTTTTGAGCTTTTAAGTAAGTTGCTGAGGGTGATTGTATGAGCGAAGATCTTGATATGTAATTTGGATCAGCACAGTTTTGGATAGCAAGTATATGAAACTAAACAAGGCACGCCAAAATCCGTTTACTTTTGTATTTATTTTTCATCCAGACAAAAGAACTGGGGCATTGTAAAGATGAACGATTCAGACATTAAGGAAACCTAACATAAGTTATCGTTCTCAGTCATAAAAACTGAAACGTTTTACTAAACGACAATGAGCCTGACGTTAGAGCTATAACGTTGGAGTTCCGGTGAGATATATTAAAACAAAAGGTCCGACCATTATGCATATGCAATTTTTCAAACTTATATTAATTGTATAGACTGAACTTGTCTTATTTTTTTCTGTGGTGTACGCCCACCCCCTTGAATCTGCGCCTGGTATTTAATGAAAAGACTGCTATGTCGACTGTTAACTAGAAACCTCGGTATTTTCAGAGCTATCAAATCCTAAATTTTACCTAAAAGTGAAGAAGTAGGATCCAGGACGGGGGCAAACAAATTCACTAGCTTTCTCCTCAACTGCAAACGCCTCTTCTGGTTCCCTGGAGAAAGCTTTGTCAAATCTGATTGGCTGTGAGGTTTCACGGCCTTCCAGTTTGCCAGTCATTGCCACAGAGAAATGGACTGCAAGAAAAGAACGTATGACAAAATATATATATATAGAATGAAAAAATGCCGCCTCGATAATGCGAAGCCTGTAGGGTATATCTATTGATTAAACGCCCACATATAGCGATGAAAATCCTTTGTATTGTTGAAATAATATTTTACCAACCTGCGATAAAACTGTCTGTGGTGATCCGCTTGAAGCAATCAGAATATGACAAACCCAAAGTTTAAAACGGTGTGATTAATTTGCTTAAAACACCTAAAGCGACCATATCGGGGAAAAGTTTAAACATTTCAAGTCCTGACGGAGTAATATCCTTGAACAAATAATTCCCACCAAATATTGCCTTTGGTTGGATGAGATGGACAAGCAATCCGATTGGTAAGAGATCTCCGATGGCACCAACAAGAATCTGTCGGAGTCGGATAAGTTAAAGCAGACCTATTCGGCTTTTGATTTAACGTAGCAAGAATCACGTTATAAAGTGTAGTATGCACAATATACAACTTTAGTAAAAAAGAGATCAAATTCCCACACTCTGCCTTGATACGTGTTATGAAATATATTGCTGTCACAACCGTTGACATGATATTGTTATATCCATATATCGATATATCTATACATATCCAATTTTGCACCCGCCGTTTTGTATCGGGAGGAGGAATGGGGTGGGGGGGGGGGGGGGGGCTAAGATGTAGGTCTAAGGGTAGGGGCATATCCCCTCCCTTCTCAGAAAGTTGGTAAGATGGTGGTTGCTAAGATGCCAACATTTTACAACATTTGAATCAACGAAGCCAAATTATCGACTGTTCCTGTTACACCGCACTGCACGTATACATGTTTTATATTTATGTGCACTAGGTTTTTTGTAATACTTTGTCTGCCTTTGAGGTGGTGCCAGGGGGGTCGGATTGTTATTTGGGGCGGGGGGGTACATATCGCACTGGTATAACAATGTCCACCGGACCAAACCTACAACATAGATAATACTGAACAAAACTGTGCCATGAACCACTACACAACACATCCCAGATGGGACATTATATATGTTGACATGTGGATAAAAATGGATTAGAAAGAGACTATTATTAGAATATAAAAGAATACTGAACCCTTCTGTGTATCCTCTTTGAATTGAAAGATTGAACAAGTCCTCTAGCTGTTTCGCGGTGTATGCCATGTTTCTAACTTTGTCATAGCGAACCTCGGTAATGGAAGTACAAAAATCGATAAGAATGGAAGCAATGCCACCTGTTTCTGGAAATAAATGTTCTTTATACGTGAATTCGTCTTGAATGTAGGAGCTACATACTTTATAGCTTAGACAGTAATCTGACGAGAAGCTGAAGAGTTCTCAACGATATTTGTAAGTAGGATAACATATAACCTATATACGTCACCATCCTAGGTTTGTATGTAAGGCGAAGAGGAGAGTATGGGGAAAAAACAGCTGGCTGTATTTGTAACATATATTATTTTCACGTCTTATACGTTAGCAACATTTAAACATAATAATAATCATACACAGAAACTAAATTGTCACTTTTGTCAGTGTGTTCCATCAATGTCACATAACAGATGCCAGTGTTTCAACTCTTGAGAAGATTTATAACTCTGTTTGCAAAATAATTATCTTCACTTAGCCGAGACCTTCAAATTCCATTATAGAAAATATTCCTATCCTAAACTATAATTTGCATAGAAGTTTCAGGGCTGAACTGTCATCACACCATCCATCTATCACTCCTCTCCGTTTGTCACCTGCACTTTGGAATTCCCAAAACAAAACAAAAATCTATACTTCCTTGCATTTTAATAAAACAATAGTAAACAGCCACTTGCACCTTCCTCTTTTGTTTTGGAAGAGGAAACAAGTATATATCCTTTTTATATAGCAGTAAACATTAATATATTAAGTGGAGGAAAATAGGAAATATAGATACACATTACAAGCAGCTACTTTTAATTCTAATATCAATAAAGTCGCTTCTTATTTTTACCGCTTCATTTTCAGTAATGATTAAATACAATCATGAACAGACTCATACAGAGGACACATAGTATTAATATCCCTCTTATCTTTTTTTCCCTTCACTTTGTAACAGTTAAACATGCTGCCCAATAGGAGCAATATTTCTCCATAATCTCTAAAAACGCAGGCTTAAGCACATGATCTTTCAAACACGACTAATAAACATCACAGACTATAGCTACGAATCCTGGGTTTCCTGATATATATTTCTCTTTGTTATACCAAATTCTTTCACATTCTCGTCTCTCTCGGAGAAGTACCTAATTTGCCCACAGTTACAATACTAAAGTGCCGGCTGAATACGTCAGTGAATGCAAATTAAATGTTTTTATCAAATGGGTACTAATCAATTTTTGGCCTGTTCTTCAAATCTCCCGGGCACAAGAGATAATTAAGTTGGATTTGCGTGGGGAAAAAGCGTACAATGCTTCAAATCTCTGAAGTACGGTGGCCTCAAAGATCCTGAGGGATCGGGCTTTTGAACTCAAGACATTATTTTCTTGCTCTGATGGATGGTTGACTGATTTGTTCAATAAAGAACTACACGCATGTTAACAATACATCTCAGTTAATTGGAAGGTCATCGGTATTGACCTCAAATATACTAGAAAAACAAACGTATTTATTCCATTATTAGACAAGCTTGTCGTATTTTAGGGGATAATCAGCTTACGGTGGACTTGTCATGTATCTGCGTTACCCTGAGGCTTAAGCTTAACACCGGTCTTGACGATAATAACCATTGCTTATATATGCAGATGTTAATCATTAGTGCAATAATTCTTCGTAGTGGACAGATGAATAAGATTACATTATGCTGCTTGAAAACCGACACAAGTCATCGTTATATCACTCGTTGTATATTAAACTTAATAACAATCTGTATTTAATCGTAAGATTTCTGGTAATGTACTGTTTTTAGATTTACTGACCTCTCCTCCTTGTCCATTTGTAATTTATTTTTTATTTTTATACATTCGAATGTGTTTATTTTTTTATTGCGAGCATGCAATTGCCCATTTTGGGAAAAAATAAAGTTGAACTTGAATTGAAAAGAATGGATGGTGGACTGATGTGTTCAAGTAGTCCATAAAGAACTATACACATGTTAACAATACATGTTAAAGAACTATACACATGTAAATAGTCCATAAAGAACTATACACATGTTAACAACACATCTCACTTAACTGACCTCAAATATGTTAGAAAGTATAAAAATGGTCACTTATACTCCAATTTCAACACTCATTTTACTGCCAGCCTCAAAGTATATATCCTCTCTGAGACACTGAATCTAACACTTCTCAATGTCTGGAAAGAATCTGCATATTCAGAATATCAAAACAGTAAATAACATTTCGGAATGCCGAAATAATAATGCCATACCAGAATACCAAAACAGGAATATCGATATAGTTCTATATAGGTCATACAAGAATACCGGAATAGTAATATTAATAACAGCATGGATATATAAAGCTTAAATCTGTATTTTGCGTACATGATTTGTAACTTTTCGATATTCTGAACAAATTTTGTATGATTATCACATAATTGGACAACTTCCAATCTAAGGTACATATCTATACATGGTTACAATAATTTATTAGCTGCTGCGAATTAGGGAGTCATAAACTGTTTAAAAGAACGTCGATTAGTTCAGGGAAGAGAACAAAAATATGGAATACGTTAATTAAGAATAATTAAGGGGTGTCAGTATGAATAAGTTGACTTTTTAACCTTCCTTTATGTTTGACATTAATGTGGAAGGACATAACCTCCCTCAGCATGGTTCTATATATATGACACTTTGGGCCAATACATTATGAACACGACAACCACTGTTTCCGGGTAACTGAAAAACATAATAATAACTTGGAAAGAGGCAGGAAAGGAGATAATTAATGATATATGAATATGTTTTTCTTTGTTTCATCGAATCGCTGAAGTACCGAGTGACTATTAGGAATGGCATGTAACTTACGACCATATAGATGTATACGGTATAGACGTGAAATCTACACTGTGTTATTTTATGACATCATCACGAGAGTCCTATTTAGCGTTCCATAGATTTCAACTTTTTGTCTAAGACACTGCATCTAGATGAGCTGTTGACTGCATGCGATTCGGAATACCTCTTTAATTGATAAGTATATGTGATTACTATATGCGATGTTACAACGATCCTTCATATGTCTAAACAACGTTAGATCGTTTGAGCAGTACAGATAAGTATACAGTTATACCCTAAAAATAAAACCCGTCATGTCCAAAAACGTGGAAGCCTCCGTATTATCTACAAAACTTGTCTTGAGAAGCGATAAATGTGGCACATCGCTGTATTTACCGTTGAGGAATCAGGGCAGCCATTAGATCGATTTCGCTGCATGAGTTTGGCGTAATTGGACACCTTTGTGCCGCTAGGGGAAGCACATACTAAACGGATTCATCTCATGTAGATATTGGAGAGTAGCAGGGAAAATTCACACTTCCAGCTACAAACTAAAAAAAAAGAAAAAAAAATGGTGATAAGGGCTCCAAATTCTCTCCTGGAAAAGTTCCTTCCAATCGTTATCGCGGGAGAGAGATTTGTTTCTAATTTTATCAACGGTCTTTGCGCCGATCAAGAGACCGATGGTTGAAAAGATCAATGGTCTCACTTCTCGACCAAGATATTTCCAATTAACAAAAACAAAATAAAGTACTTTCGCGTCTGATACTTCAATCAAGCCAGCAGAAATTAGGTCAAAAACAAGACAAGTGCATATTTACGCCTGGTATGTAAATTCGACGTTGACTATCAGCAATGGTTAATTACTGCTGCGATCTTCTGCCAAAGTTACCGATGCCAAAGTTTTGTAGACGAACCTCATCATAACTTTTTTCATAGATTTTTTAACCTACGAAATATTCAATAGAGGGTGGTTACAGGAATTGACCCTGGAAAGGGCGTAAGGGGTAGAGAGGAGGTAGGGGGACGTAAGGGGTAGAGGTGAGGTGGGGGGGGGGGGTGGAGTAATGTCTGATATTTCTAAATTTCTAAATTGAGTTATCCTGGAGAGGAGGTTACAAGGTGAGGCTATATGTCGCTTGTCCTGGTCTTCCATTCCTGATAAAAATATGCAAATGTTATGATATGTTATGGAAAATGCTATCATGCAGTTAATGGGATAACGGAGTCATATATACACATATAGCACATTGATCCCACTCATATAGCTTAATGGCTTGTACCGTTGTCGAGATACAAAATATTACAATTTATTTCACTTTATTTGAATGGAGTACATTGCGCAATAATCTGTGACGTCATTCACGGACTCCACGAACAGCTGGTTTTGTTTTGCTTTGGAATTGAATTAACTAGGAGAATAATTCAATTGCGTGAAGTGATGTTATTTTATATTGATGAATGTGTCGCCAAGTGACTTGATTACAACTAAACAGTTATTTCAATTATGTTGGGTTCCTCATTGCATCGGTGCTAAACATATGCTGAAAAACCAAGCCAGTCTGAGGTGTCTATGTATGACATCATAAAGAATTGCGCAACGTACTTATCTTATATAAAATCTCAATAAGTTCCAGAATTGTTATACATCAGCAATGCAACGAGTTATCCACATGGACGTTTGACCTATGTATTTCATTTTACTAGCTACAAAATGTGATATAAAATTTTGTTTTAAATTTTAGACTTCGTGATGTACCTTTAGTTTAAGATAAGATAGTTTCGGGAGAGGGGGTTCGGTCCCTTAATTCTTCTTCTCCCCTAACACGCGCCGGTTTAATCGCTAATCTCGCTCTAGTAGGCTAAATGTTAGCTAAAATCTAGGACAATATGAGCAAATGAGAGTTTTTAGGGCATTACTGCTTTAGTATATATATAACTACATTAGTGCTTGATGCTTGATTAATGTTCAACTATGTAGACTGCAAATATAAAACGTGCAAACGTGCAATCAACTATAGTGTCGTATCACATCACTAGACAGAAGATAGATTATACTGGTTTTGCGCACAACATTCTTAAATATGACGTCATACGGCTAGAAAATCGATCATCTTTAACCTTTCTTAAAAGTGGTGAAACTATACCTCTAATGAAGTCCTTATCTTTTCCTTATTCCTGTTTTTTCTTTTCGTTTAGTCCTATCTGTTCTTTAGTTGTCTCTTATTTACAGGCTATGTGATGATCCTGTCAACAGTCCGACTCATCGTTATGGCCAGTTTACTTTCTTTGCAAGTACGTGACGTCATAATCATCTAACATTGCCACATTGGTTTATCAACTCTGACAACCGTATGTGCCCACTCTTATTGTGTACTAACTGCAACCAATGTCTGTTGCCGTGGTGACTGACGTCAGGATGCAACGGTCTATTAAAGACTAACATAGTATAAGCTTATCTCAATCACTGACTCAATACTGATGCTTACTGTAACGATGGAGCTCTATATATATATATGCATAATCTCTTGGTAGACCACGGGAAAAACACAGGCACATGATTTTCAGTTTGAAAGACCAACTTGTCATTTAATCTAAAGGAACCTATCAGTTCTGAATTGAACATAGCGCAAATTGATAAACAGATATTAATAAATACTTAAAGATGGAGAATTCTTATATTTTATTCAATATGTTGTCTGATTCTCTAAAGACTACTATATAGGACCACATACGTCAGTATATTACATGCATATATATATGTAATATAGTCATCTAACATTACTTATCATAACAAGCGACTAACCTCTTAGTCTTCGTCAAGTTCCATTGAACATTCATTTACAACGCGTTACGGTATTATGAACTTGTTTGAAGGAAAATTAATTCATTGTTATTGTGTGTCTGATAATACATTTACGCTACCGCACTTTCGTGAAAACGTCTGATTAAGTTTATGTTATCATGCTATAATACGGTATCGTCTACTTATAGTGGGAAATGATTACTGAGATGGCAAACGAACAAATTAATAATACAATCTTCAGAAATTACATTGACTTGTAGTGGCTTCTCTGATTAACCGTTGACGACACCCACACCCACATGCATACATAGTTGCACACCCACCCCCACCCCACCCCACACA
>KN882715.1:103718-128965 GCA_000934455.1 Apostichopus parvimensis
AGAGCGCAATAAAAAAGTCAATAATCGCGAATAAGTAAAAAGTGGTAAAGAGCTGAAAAGGGCGCCAGCAGTCCATTTGAGTCCGTCAGGGGGGGGGGGGCATCCGTCCCCTGACTGTATGGACGCTCCGCCACTGAATTGGGGGATATGATAGAATTAATGTTTCTTCACACACGGCTGAAGACTTGACCAGGTCTAAATATGTCATCGTCGAACCACGTGTGTTTCACTAGTTTATGTTTGACTCGAGTTTCAGTATTTATTACAATCTTTAATTTCTGTAATGGAGATTGGAGTTTTCAAATTTAATGCTGAATCTAAAATGACGTAATCGAATGGTGCCACTATGACATCACATATTTAGAAAATGACAGTTTCCATAGGGGAATTTTAAACTATATAAGATATCTCCCAGACGTAGCAAGCTTTTTCACGTTATGTCTATCCAACTTGATGCCGTGTTTCAGATTGCACCCAATTGTACCATGGTGCACGCCATAATTCAGATCAGCCTGCTCACAACTACCACTTTCCTTACCATTGCGTAAGCAATGTCAGGTAAAAAAAATGTCTTTTGCCATATTCAAGCCGCTGCTTTAGCCTGTATAACGTATAACTCGTAAGTTTAAGAGGGTGGGATAACTGTCTTGCAACTCCCTGTCCCCATCCACGCTGATCGAAGAAGCTGGCTACAGAGCCCCATTGTCTTAGAACGAAGGAATCTTCGTTTTAAGTGGCATTTTCAATTAAAAATTGTCGGCTCCCAGTCACATGATTAATTTGGCCACATGACATTATTCTCTACAAAATAAGAAACTCTTGGGGGGAATGATATGCATTGGGAATACACAATGTTAACCCGCGTGAAGTACAGATATCCACATTACCTGTCTGTCCACCATTTAATATTGGCCTACGAATATGCATTGGCGTATTAAAAGCTAAATTAAAATCATTATGTTACGTATACATTATCATCGTTTATAATCTTGTAAAATCAGAGCATCATCGCATAGTACATCGTCGTATAAGGTTATAGTACATAATTAAGTACATTACAAAGAAGAGACTTGATCCGTCGTAGTACATCATCGTACTGTGTGACACTTTTGGCGCTCCATAACTCAGGATACTCCTCATCATATAGCTTTCGTGCTGTGAACCACAGAAAGTGCGATGTAAACACCCAAAATAGTTGACTGAATGATTAACGAAGATTTTGCAGTAAGCAGCTTAGACAATTCTATAACTCAGAAAGAAACCGTTTCAATGTATCTTCGTAATGCTAGTTCTTTTTTTTTGCGCTGTAGGCCTTAGCGCCACAAGTAAAGTTTTGTTTTGATTGTAACTGTAGTGTAAGTGTAAGTTAGGCCCATAGAAATTGAACTAGCCTAGGCCTAGGCCTATTTCAATTTCTATAGATATTACTATTTAGGTTAGGGCCAAGGCTAGGCTAGTGTGATCGTACATATGTTACTATAAACTTGTTTGTCCTAGCATCAATACATTTAGGAAGGATAACACGCTTGCAAGTCCAACTCCTCTGCCTTAGTTGTATGAGGTTTTCTATCAGGGATTGATTGTGCTGCCCAAAGGGGTCGTACTAATTAGCGTCAACAGGCCCATTTCACGACAACTCAAGACAACAAGTTTAAAATACCATCAAATACAATGGTTGTAATCAAAGTGTATCTGGAAACACGTTTAAAACTGACTGGAACCATCGTGCATACATATTTTTCACAGGAAAAAATGTTTTTGTCGTAAAAATTGTCAACTTTCTCCGTCTGTAGAATTGGACGACATGATGCTATTGCGCTTGCGCAATGACATTGGACCGCACCATTACACTACAGGTAAGTCCAATTTTTTAGTCAAAAAGGGTGCCCACACAGTCAATGTAAGAAACTCTTCATATTATAGTTTTATTTACATGGTTCTTTCTTTTGTTCTTTAACTCTTTTTTTCTATCTCAATTTCTTTTTGTCCTTCTTTCTTACTACGCCAACCCACCTTACCGACACTATGCACAAAGGTAGTTCCGAAACCCTAACACAAACCCATCCATATCATAGTGGTGCGGTCCAAAGTCATTGCGCAAGCGCAATAGCATCACGTCGTCCAATTCTACGGACGGAGAAAGTTGACTATTTTTACGAAAAAAACGTTTTTTTCCCGTGAAAAATATGTATGCACGATGGTTTCAGTAAGTTTTAAACGTGTTTCCAGATACACTTTGATTACAACCATTGTATTTGATGGTATTTTAAACTTGTTGTCTTGAGTTGTCGTGAAATGGGCCTGTTGACGCTAATTAGTATGACCGGCCCAAAGAGCTAAATCAAGATGCACTGCTAAGGCTAGGCCCTGTTGTTCAACTTACACGTTGTTGTGCACAACCGGATGAATCCAGCAGGACTAGGCTAGGGTCACTTAGTTAGGCCTAGTGTTACTCTGTCTGCTGTACTAATCAGCCAGAGCAAACACATATTGCAATGAGCATAGCCATTATTTTGCAGTCTTGCAGGCCTCTTTCCTTTGGGCTTTATATCATAGGCCTATGGATATTGTTTAGCAAACATAGGGAGGGTAAATCTGTATATCTAAAGCATAGAAATTATAGAAGGAAGAAGGACTTCATGAGACATATACTGAAGCCACTCATCCAACTGGTGGCGCTTTGCTTGTAGGGCAAGAAAGTACAGGCAAGTATTTCAAACACTATGTCTTTTACGTACTGTAACTTAAACTAAAGTTGACATAAATCCCTCGAAATGGTGGGGGCCAAAATCGTCAGAAATGTGGGAGTGGACTGCAGTTTCACAGGTTATTTATTAGGAAGCGATAGTAGAAGCAATTACATAGGAATCTAATTACTTTACTAGTGTGGTCTGCTGTATTGTTATTCACTGGACCCTGGATATAGTTAGCCACATGCCAGATCCACATGCCAGAATAACATGGGATGACAGGGACGTAGCCAGGGGGGGGGGAGGGGGAGCGACTGCTCCCCCTTTTCAGTGTCGAAAAAATGTTAAATACTGTTGTTTTTTAGCATGGTATTTTGTCAGTGCTCTTTGATCTTGAATACTCGTAAGCTCCGTTAACTTGATTACAATCGTAGTAATATTCAGGCCTACTGATTCAGCTACTTACTTAGTTTGGCAGATCGCAATTTGCTAAATTTAGCCTATAGCCTATTACAAGCCTACAGTTGGTCACTGCGTAATAAACTACATATTGCCTACCTTATCGCACTCGACGGAGTGTCACGAACCGTATTCACAACGACGTCGACTACGTTCGTTCTCATCCTTTCTTTGATTCGTCATAAGTTGTTGCACGAACAGCATGTTATGGAGCTAAGCTACTGTAGCAATCGTACGTGATACACACTTCCTATAAATAATTATTACACTGCTAATACACTGCGATAATGATATTTGTTTTTAGGCCACTGCACATCTGGCTATCTTACAAAATATGAAAGTTTTTATTGTCCATCAGTTAAGTTCGTCAAATGTATTAATGTCCAGACATTGGACAATTATCAAGAATCTTCCTACTGGAAAATTGTAAAAGAGCACTATGTTTGTCTTTCTGATATAATATGTACAAGAACATGTAAAAGAATTCAAACAGGAAACAAAATCTGCTGATAATATGATACCATATGATAATGATGAAACTGGCAAACATTGCACCAGATCGCATCTAAGGACCTTCAATTGTTCAAAAAAAAAGAGGGACACCCCCTCCCCTTAAACCCTTCCCCCATATCAATCGCAATTTTCTGAGTATTAAACAGTACCAAGTAACCGTCCATGAATATGCTATTATGGTGGGGGAAAGCTGGTTCACAGGGAGGAGGTATTCCCTTCCCATTTGAGAAATTTTTGGGGCTTACTTGCAAAATGTTGTTATAGTTTGCAACATCCTAAGTTATGTTCAACAGTTAACCTTTCTTTCACAAATGTCGTCAATTCCTTGTTTTCCTGAATATTTTGGCGACCCTGCAAACTTTTTGATGACCCTTGAAGGGGCACAACCCCCACCTCCCCCCACTTTGAATACCAGGGACGTACAGTACAGCCATAGGTAGTGAGTAAGTCCGGGCAAAATGTTACAAATTCTGTTGAGAAATTCCACAACATCTATTTGGACTGATTTTTGTTTTAAAGATTGTGGTTTACTGCCTTGGTTGCTTCAGTTGCCATGCCAACGCAAACTGAAGATTTGATTCTTTTTGACAAAAATTTCAGCGTACATTTAAAAACTGCAGTATATTTAATACTGTATACATGTGAAAGTGAATCTAGTGCACATGTGCTATGATTGCTCATCGCCCTAGTACCGACTGTACTATAGTTCAAAGGTATGCATAAAGGACATTCACCATGAAATATTCAAAAGTAATTATTTTCATCACGAAGGATTTAGGGGTATGAACTGAACTCCAAGTAAAATCAACAATCTCTATTTTCCGTTTCAGTTGTCAAATCAGCAAATTAGGTTGGTGGGCATGATTAGTCATGGAAGCTTGAAACTACTGCAATGAATGTAAATCAGTAGACACAGTACACAGATGGAAAACACTGAGCGACTTCGAGAAAGGTTATAGATTTCACCAAAAATATCATATTGCAGATGATTGCTGATCAATATTGGAAACATAATTAGCATACATATCTTCTGATGGAACTGTCGGTATTTAGATAAAATCTTCATAATTGTAACATTTGTAATGGACAGTAAATTTCATGATTACACTAGTATTACTAATACTTTAGATATATTTATACTCCTTTTTGTATCAAATTGTCTCCATTTTTTATTCTCTTTCTCATTTTCTTTATTTTTCTGTAGTGCTAACAGAGGGATAAGATAAGTCTGCACGAAAGAAATTACTTTTAAAGAATCATTGTCCAGACGCCAGAAGGATGTGATCTGAAAATGCTCGACATCGGTAGCTATAGTATGCAATCTGTCGTAATGGAACCGTCCCGTAAGCCAGCCACCCATGATAAAGGTATGATTACTGTATATTCAGTGATTTACTCATGAATATGTATTTATATAGTTTGTACGGTCATTGTGAGAAAGCGCAGTCACAGCTTAATTTGAAAGAAGACCCTTCAAAACACAAACAAGTCTATTAAATTTCTTTTAACAAGGTAAGCTATACATGGAAATCGATAATTGTTGTACTTGTCAATACACACTTCCACTTTACAAACAGCTTAGGATTTATTCTTATCCTATCTGGGAGGAATCAAAGGTTTGGTGTTCCTTCACATGCTCACAAGGCTGGAGACTTGAGCAAGTATAAAGATTACATGATCATTGAATCACTTTTGTCCTTCAATATTTGATGTTTTTGTATTTAAAATGTTACAGTGTTTATATTCTGTGATGGTGATGGGGCTCTTTCAAAATGCTGTATCTAAAATAATGAAACTCTTAATATGACCTACTGAAATTGGTTTCAATATTAACATTATACCTTGAAAATATTTTAACAAAATAAAGAGAAAGTGAAAGGTTTCAGCTTGTTGTGGCTTTGCAATATAACATCACATATTTAGCAAATGACAGCCCCCAGACAAGGCTATTAAAGGAGGATATTCCTGACCGAAGCAAAATCTTTCTTGGCTGTTTTGGGGGATTGTTCATCACACAGCGCTCTATCATATCAGCAGAGCAAAACGTTGAGGTTTGAATCTCCTTTAAGCATGTCACTTTTGAAACCCAATTATTTCGTCGGTGATAGTTATCGGAATGTGTCTCGCAAGGAAGCTGGAAGGGTAAGTGGGGCGTATCGAGGTACATAGCAGGGTAAACTAGCTTGTGCTGTAATTAAAAAGCAGTTTCCATCGTTTGGTTCATGTGAGTTTATAAAAAATTTGTACCAAGCTATCCGAGCATCACTCAAATGGAAATTAGGTCAAAGTGAGACACCCACCCCTCTAGATTAGTTGGGTAAATGAATTATTAAAGTATCTATTAATTATGGATCTGTTTCAGTCTAAAAACATTTCATCTATCTATATTTGTACATTTTCTGCAACTATTTGAAACAACTTTTCTTTTTGGTCCTCTTGTTTTCACAGATGGTCATGATCTGGAGTTGGATACAAAAGTAAAGAGAGGTATTAAACTTTCATAGCAATTTTACAACTTGTTGTACTACTTTGGTAATGTTTTTAAAGGCACCACTTAGGAACAACCTGCAAAGAGTGATTTTGTAGCAAAATTGTATCGAAAGTTAATATTAATTAATTGCAACTTGGAAGTGAAAATGCTTGTGTCATCGTCAGGGAATGGATTAAAAACATTTGGAAGTGGACTCTTGAGGTAATATTTCTTGGATGCTAAGAAACAGCAAGGGCCCTGAGACAGATCTATGTGGACTTCAGTGGAGACAAATACATGATGGGGGTGGGGGCTCCTGGGCTGGGAGAAACCACCTTTACAGTATTGGAGGGGGGGGGGGCTAAGATGTTAAGTAATTCAGGGGAAGGGTATCCTCTCCCCTTTGTGAAATTTTGGTAAAGTGGCTAAAGCCCCCACTGAAGTACAAGTTGCTTTGCCCCCTGTCTCGGGATTAGCAAAACATCTCTATCGCTATTTGTGGCATTCACACTGCTTTCTGTTTGAACGCAAAAAAACATTACACTTAGCATTTACGTGATTGGGACAAAGGGTTTGTGATGTTACACACCCTGGCAGTAACACTTATCAGTGCATGTTCAGAAAGGCTTAATCTACCAAATGTATAGCCATAAGAGTTCGACACTTACTGTGAATTGTATCGAATATTGAAACTAACTGAATATGCATATATTGAGGTCAACAGAATGTCATGTTGTTTTAGTATCAGCATATTACTCCGTGAAGAAACTATAAAATTAATCTAGTACTTCCCAACCTTTCAGAACAGAAATCTGTTCTGCCTTAAATACATGTAACGTACGAGTAACAAACTTGTCAAGTTCAGTAATATTGGATACCATTTGTGAGTGTAAAAACACATGCAGGGTTGGTTTGTTGCAGTGATAGCTTTAACACCAGTGTATTTTGAGGAGTGCATTAGGTAGCATTAACACCAGTGCATTTTGAGGGTTGCATTAGGTAGCACTAATTTATACTTGCTAATGAATGCATCACAGCATCGATTCCATGATAACTGCTGCAATGGGGATTTTCACATCATTCATTTTGGAGATTTAATATGCAAAATTTAATTACGTGATAACTTTCTTCCATCTACCTACAGTGACAGATAAATTCTCGGAGTGTATTCACATCGTAGCCAACGAACCATCGTTGGGGCTCTTCAGAATTCAAGAGCATGTTCGAAAGACCCTTCCCCAGCTTGCTCACACAAAGGTAAGGTTTTTATCATGTTTACACCTCAATACTGTACATATAAAGTGTTCTGAACCATCGCTCTGTGTCGTCCATCCGATGCAGTGATTCTCACATGATCGTAGACACCCAATCATGTGATCATAATCAGTCACAAAGCCAATCAAGAGGACGGATAACTTAGGATAGGAAACGTAACAATAGTAAGGTTTTTATCATGTTTACACCCCAATACTGTACATATAAAGTATTCTGAACCAACGCTCTGTGTCGTCCATCCGATGCAGTGATTCTCACATGATCGAAGACACCCAATCGTGATCATAATCAGTCACAAAGCCAATCAAGAGGACGGATAAATTAGGATAGGAAACGGTTGCTCTAGCTTCTAATCAGTCCTTCACCTGTCAGCGAACGTGCATGATCAGTTGAAAAAAAAAGGGGGGAGGGGGAAAAAGACATTAAAGTTTACAACTACAACTGAAGGTTTTCAGAAAGCCTCCTTTGATTACCAGCACATAAGTTTTCACATCAATGTTGAGGCACAGAGTGAATTATTGATTAGGACGGTTGACGAGTTTCTGTTCGTTAAGAAATGCTCCGAGATGGAGGTGAATGCGGATGAACCTACGGTGGAGGAGGAATCCTTCAAGCCTCGACTTTATAATAGTGTCCGACTCAAGTCAGCTGAAAGATGATAGGCATTCGCAGACAATTGAGAGATTGGAAGATCTCTTCCTTATGAGTGATAATTAAGGTCTGTTTTATTGATCGGAAGCAGCCCGAGACATGTAATTAATACTGCTTGCTCTCCCAGCTTTATTGAGGGTTTCTCGTTACAAATAATAAGTTAATTTGTCTCCGGCTGTCTGTACCGATAAAAGCTACCCCGAGGCCGACATCCAGGTGTCATGACATCGCAGACTACTCAGAAATTGTTTGTGTAAGATACAGTCCGCATTGTGTAGTGCTCCAAGGTACATGACCGATCAGCTGTGTTCAAGGGGTTAACCTGTCTATCTGGGTGCCGCAGATTATAGACAGCAAATCATGAATTTGTTCCAATTGAGAACTAGATTTGTCGGTTAAAATGATTTCCTAATCTTTTGAGACGGCAAGAACATTTAAGGTAATATATTGATGTAATATGAGGCTTTACCATCTTAAGAGAACAATGAGGATGTTTCAGAAATGCTGATTGGCTTGTCAAGTGGCAGACAGAAATACAAGTAACAAGCTTTGCTGACTTTTTTTTGAGATGGAGACGGGAGGGAACTATTACAAATCGGTAATTGAGGTTTGTTTCTGGATGAATAATGCAACCTTAAATTATAACCTGGCCAGGATTGGACCTTGTAATCACCAAGTTTCTAGATTTCAGTATTTCTGTAGTCAGTAGCATAACACTGGATCACACCTAATCTGAAAAACAATTTGCTCGTGGAGAGGGTGACAAAAAACCTCCTGATTCCATCAACAAAAGTAATACATGTAAAGTACGTAAAAGAAAATATCTAAAATATGTAAAATGGCAAAAGAATGATGATGGAATAAAAAGTGGAAAGAACTAAATGAAAAGTGAATTGATTTAAGGTGCTTGAAGTTATAACCCTTAATTTAATATTTAATAGGTATCACTTTTGGACCATCTTCTTTATCTCTCCATAGGTGGAGCTAGCCCAACTACAGCAGAAGGTTCAAGGGTCCTGCTATGATGTAGACTATGCCATAAAGTAAGTATCTCATATAAAGGGCTTCACTCCAGTGGAATATTAAAATTTGAACGTGTTCAACGGAGATAAATTTGATAAAAATCTAACACAGATCTGCTAGACAATATTTTGTCCTTTAAAATCCTAATAATGTTTTTAATTTTTTACACATACTTGTTTTTTTAATATCTCCATGAAGATGATACAATTTGAATATTTGTAGATTGGCATTCAACGTACCATGAAGTCGAGTTCTCACAAAAACTACTGTTTGTAATAAAGTTTCTCTGCTTCAAAAAATAACTAGCCCAATTGCAACAAAACATAAAAAGGAGTTCTGCCATCATCTCAAATTGTTGTTTTATATTTTGCTCTATTTGGTAAAGCAATTATTTGACTTTTTTTTTGGTTTAATGGACCTACATAATGATGTGCTAAACTGGCCACAAGGTTTCAAAACCTTAATTCCCATTTTTAACCATTTTCTGTTTTTATATTTTACACGTAATCATTCTTTAGCGACAATCTCATTGTCGAGGTACTGTACATACTGAGCGTGGCACAGCTCAATGAATTTACTTTACTGTCGAACAGTGCCCACATGCTCTATGTTACAGTCTCTTAAAGGCATTGAAGATTCGCCCAAAACCGCGTGCGGCCATCTGAAAAAGTTCAATTTCCGTTGCTTGCAAGTGAAGTTTTCTTCTTCTCGCTACAAAATGCAGACAGTAATGAAACGTGATACCTGGTTATCTTTTATCTAGACCTAAGATGTCCAACGCTGCTAAGTACACCGTGTTGTGGGTATTGACCGTAGCTGTATGCATTGACTGTACACTAGTGTCTAATTGCCTACGGTAGCAAGCTGTGTGTGTATTTTCTGGGATCGATGGTGGTGTCTGACACTTATGTTACACCTCATTCCAAACTAGGTCAGATTACTGGCATGAGACCTTTCTTTGTGTGCGAGTCTTCACACCCTTTAAACTGATTTATTTGCAGTGCAATGGAATCTCTCAAAGAGAGTAAACGCCCTCTGTCTAACATGGAGACAATGTTGAAGAGCGCCATCATTACAAAGAAACATCTGAATGATAAGGTGACAGACAGGTGAGAATATTCGATGGATATCCAGAAATATTTGGTGATATTGGAGCCAGATAAAAATGTGAAAAGGTAACAAGTTGTTGTGAAAAAGTAAGAAATAAGTTGGCTTTTTAAAGCTGCATTTGGCATTGTTTTCATGTAAATTTGGGTTCTGCTTGACCAAGTGATGTGATGATATTCACACATACTAGAGTTACCTGTACCCCCTCAGTTTAACTCTAAAGATATCTGTGTGGTAAAACTAGGTAGCTGTTCCTAATTGGTGAAATATTATTTGGTTCAGCACAATTTTGGTACAGCCTGACAAGTTTTTACTATAAAGTCTTATTTTCTTATTTTCAAACCTTTGTGTTGTAAGCCTAAATTCATCATTCTTCGTAACAGATTGTGTTTACAAGTAAGTGCATTGCCCTTTAATGGTCAAATACGCAAGTTAGTGCATTGCCCTTTAATGGTCAAATATGCAAGTATGTGCAATGTCCTTTAATGGTCAAGCATGGTACCCCTTGGTGTTACCAAATTTGAAGCAAATACAATGCAAGATGTAACTTTAATTCTGTATCGTACCTTTGAGATACTGCCCGGTCCCGTTTTGTAAACTCTTGTTCCATGGTTTTCTTCCAACATTAATGCTAAAAGGATGGGTTGAAAGCTTGGTCCTTCTCTAATTTATTTCTGCTGGATTTGATCAGAAGTCGCAGGGAGGTGACCAGAGGTGGAATTCAACTTGTAGACTGAAATCATCCTCTGGGGGCCAAAAAAATTCATTCCCTTCATCTGTAACAGTAGTTTACTTTTCCTATGAAATCCTAAAATTGACAATACAAATTTCTTTTGTTTTTTTTTATGATCATGATGTTAGTGGTAAGTTTACCATCTTTCGTATCTTAGTATTGCTTCATCACATCTACCATACTCAATACTGTACACTTACATATTGAGCTTTCTTAGACCTGGGCAAATGCTAGTGACATTTTGTGACATGGTATTAAATGCTAGATGGAACAATTTGCAAGTGTGTCTTACCTCCCACAGTGTAAAAGCAGAAACAAGTTCTTTAGTAATTTTGTGCACTCTTGCATTGGTTGTAGTGCATGCACTTTAAAGTAACATTCCCCTCAAATAAGGCCATTTTGAAATCATAAGCTGCTTCACTGATTTATAGAAAACAGATGAGAATTACCCTTTAAACCAAGTTGTGGAATTACTGGAAGTCTCTGTCAAATCACATGTTTGTCATCCACTTTTCCCGGGGGGGGGGTGAGGGGAGGGGAGGGGGGTTTCCATTGGCCATCAATTGTAATGAGATAGAGTATTGATATTCTGCATCATTGCTGCTCCAGTCCCTGCATTGTCTCATATGAAAGGTAATACTCATGATTGAGAAGAAGAAAAAAACAAACATCATCAAAAACTGAACATCAAAACCTGTCAAATCAAAACATTTGGAAATTGGAAAGGATTACCCAGTCCTTAAAATGTTATTATCAATAAGCCTAAAAGTCTTAGTGAATTTGTTGTATATCCATCTCACTAACACATACCCTGCTAAAAGTAAGTCACTTACAAAGCAAATGAGTGCATGTTTTAACCTGTCTAAAATAATATGCTGATTTACTCTTAAGCTTTATACTCATGAAAAAAGTTTAGTTTCACAATTTACACAATAAGTCTTAGAATAGGACTATGTGCCACTATCATGTTTTCGATGCATTTGTTATGTATGAAGAAGTATAAAAAATATTTATAAAAAAATGTTTGGATCACAAAAAAAAATTAAATCCAAGATGACTTATACCTGCATCCACTATCTTTCATTCTTATAAGAATGAAGTCTGTTTCATACTTCATTGAACATTTGAGACATGGAAATGTTCAAGGATAGTGAATTTAATCCATCATTCTTGACACCACCACCCCCCACCCCAAACCCCACCCCAAACCCACCCCAAGAATTGAGCTGTCCACTGCATCTGAACAGCAATACAATTTTTTATAGAGGGTGGCAACGTATTACAATTTGTAATGGCATTATTATTAAGTGCAGTCTACCATTAAATTGGTCACACTGTTTGGCGATGGTGTGCAGTTCCCATGGATCCAATGTTTATCACATGTAATATGTAAAATGTTCATCACACTTAAATATGTTTATTGGAAAGATTGTCTCTGTGTGTAAAGATCAGGGAAGTATCTCTAGGAACTTCCAATTTCTTAGGAATTGTCACGCTATAATCGGTCACTGCAAATTCCGCTAGTTTTAGATTCAGGTATCAGCTTTTCATCGAAATAAGACAAATTGCTTGTTCAGCAATTGTTTGAAAACTCTTCATTATGGGGGGATAGTAAGATAATTTGAAACTCAGTCAAGGAGACCATCAGTCAAGGAGACCATGCCCCTCTACTACTATTCAGCCGGGGGAGAATTAAACCAATGCTACTTGTGTACATACCCCCCCCCCCCCCCCCCTCTCATCCTACCTTTTTTTCAACCTCACGCAAAGTACTTATTAACACAATGTTGCATGGAGAGCGACTTATATAAAGTTAATTTATAGTCTAGATGTGCCTCAGAATGTACCATTGAACAGCTTAACTGTTTAGTCTGGTGGAGGGTTCCCAGAGCCCAGTACACATATGGGAGTCAGCTTCAACGATCCCCTCCTTTCTATAATCCTTTCTGATTAGCTGACCCCTTCCACAAAGGTTCATGACCCTCCCTATTTAAGCAGTCTGGGAAATTTTGAATTTTGGCCCCCCCTCCCCCCCCCCCCCCCCCCCACTTCAGTCAATCTGCCGCCAAGACAATGATCTATCTAAGCAATGATCTATCTAAAACATTCTGAAATAGTAATAAGTAAGTAAGTAAGGTTACAGGAAGTCCACGATTTCCGGGGACAATTCCCTGATTCTATGTACCGTCCCTGGATTAAGGGTACGCCCAGGAATGTGCTACAATTGATATACTATTTATATAATTAGCCTCAGAATGCATCATTTTAGTCCCATGAATATATACATGGCAGTCAGCATAAGCAACCCCAGGGTTACACTCCCTCCTTTTTTAATCCTTCACTCGCCTCTGTTCCTTCCATATATATGTTCAGTCCCTACCGACTTAAATCAGTCGGAAACTTTTAGAATCCCCCCGAATCGTTTGACATTCTGTGCACGTCACTGCTTGCTTGTTACAACTATTCACCTCGTCCTGTCGACTTCAGCCCGTTTAAATTTTGCAGTGATATGTTAGTCTAAGCCTTTCATAACAAGCCTCTGTACAGTACCAGTGAATCCTCCAATTACAGAGAGATTTTGTTTATAACAAAAAAGCCTTGAGATGACACAGGATACATAGATGATGTGCTTGTTTGATTCTCTTCGATATCTTCTTGATATAATTCACAAGTTCTCTTTGAAAACCAGCAATAGGGGTCGGTGGCTGGGTATACTGTGGGATCGGAGGTTAGTTTTAGTAGCACCCTTGTCCTGTCTGTCATACTGACTCTCTCTTCCTTCCTCCTCATCTGTAGGTGGGTCATACTTGATCCTGCTCCTAACCTAGGGATACTGGTGAGTGGATCTGAGCAAAGACTGCCCCCTCCCAGCAAGGATTCCATCAAATAAGGTACCACTGTTTGTGTCCATGCAGCAAAGCCAACAATCTTAATATCAATACCCTATATACCCTAATATCTGTAGTAAACCCGCATGCAACATCCTGCCTTTGTTGTCTGTCTATCCATGTAGATTTATTCCTCTGTCGTCGAGAGTCGGTCTCTTTTCATCCTTCCTTTCTTTACTAACCTACCTTTTATTTACCAAGTCTCAGTTTTGTTAAAAATTAACTAGCCGAGCTTTTAAACGTTGGACCACGCCCAGAGATATATGAGACAATTTCTGATTCATATTTTAAATTGAGACCTGCTTTTTTTTCTTCTCTCTTTCCTCTTTCATTAATGCAACCTGCTACACACCTTTACATATCAATGGCAGGTATGCTCACTGGGAAGGGACATGGGAATTGTTTAGTCTGCAAAGTTTGTCTTGAAGGCTCTGTTTTTCGTCTGGTTTATTTGTGACGATGGTGTCTGTCTACAAAAGTTGCTATGTACATCTTTGGTGTCATTTTTCCTTTCCTTTTATTATATTTCATTGTCTTTTTTTTCACAACAATATTACAAAAAAACATATTACTTGGATCACAAAGTAATACAAGATAGTTATGGAGGGGAGTGTATTAGGAAGATCTCTCCCATAGAAAGAAAGATAGAATAGAGACAACGAGAAGAACTAAAAGACAAGCTGTGTATACCTTTTAATACACACATAACAGACAAAAAAATAAATAAAAAATTGCACATGTGTAAAGGAAGTTGCTCAATTTGGATAGCCATTTTGGTATGCAATAAGGTATCAATTTTGTCCCTTAGACTATTGTATATTTTAATGAATGATGGACACCCTTAAATAATATAACCCATGTACTACATTGAACCATACAGTAAACATATACTATATACAATAAACTATATTATACAGGACACAAATATTAATTATAATTATTAAAGTGCACTGTTAGCCTCACCTGACAGTGCTAAAAACTTATTCCAAACGAGGGCAGTGTTAATACATTGTTCACGCTGAGCTGAACTGACCTCCTGATGTGGCTATATGCACTTTGTTAATTAAGCCGTGAGGATGTTCTCAATTGTGGATGGCTAAACTACAGTAATGTCAAACAGGGAGCGCTCCATAAAATAAGGAGATTGGGCGGTTCGGGCAGCAGATTGCTTTGAGCTGTAGTTCACAAAATTATCCTTATCCTGTCAGAACTGATCATGCTGAGTCATGATGTTATCCTCTGGTATAGTTCACCTGTTGTACATCTATGTATTAACACTGCTGTACTGTACATACACAGATTAGTATACAGTACATCTACGTATTAACACTGCTATACTGTAGATACAAAGATCAGTATACAGTACATCTATGTATTAACACTGCTGTACCGTACATACAAAGATCAGTATACAGTACATCTATGTGTTAGTACAGTAAATCTACATATCCCAGGTGTAGTTCACCTGTTGTACATCTATGTATTAACACTGCTGTATTGTTCATACAAAAATAAGTATACAGTACATCTATGTATTAACATGGCAGTAATGTACATTCAAAGATCAGTTTACAGTACATCTATGTTTTAACACTGCTGAAAAAGTTTGGATAAAAAAGAGAACATTGTCTATGTTTGTTGAGAAAAGTGGAAAATCTTGAGCATAGAATACTTCAAAAGTTGAAAACAAATATATATTGCAGTTATGCAACGTTAGTCATGATAAAACTTTCTCAGATGTGGACGGGGATACCTCCCTCCCCATAGTGCCCCCTTTTCCCAGTCAACACACCACTGGAGGGTCACCAAGAGGATAAAGGTCAAAACTGAGGTTACCACTTAGCAACAAAAGTTTGAATACCAGGTGGTGTCTACTAGATGTAGATAATTAATATTGTGCCTGCAGTCATCCATTTGTTGTCGTATATACCTTTAATACTGTATGTCAACATCTGGTACCTTTAATACTGTATGTCAACATCAACTATGTGTCCTTGTCTTTATTGTGAGCATGCAGGCACCCTTGTTGCTCCAGTATCTGTAGCCATTATTCTCTGTTCAGTACATATCGGTGTCTGTCTATGGGTAGGACATGAATGTGTCGTTAATGTTAAGGCCTGGGTAGGATAATCAATGGTAAACAGATTGCCATAATCCTGACAACAGTTTATATGCCGCAGACTAGTAAACCCTCATACTGTATGGTGCAATGGTACCAGTGTACTCTTTGCTATATAAGGAGTACATATAAAGCTGTGAAATTGGCTGATCATAATTTGGTTGTAGACTACTAAAAATTGGAGAAGATAATTGATATGTAATCATTTTCATGTTGTCAACCTTGGCAATTTAGTTGGTGTCGAACTCTCATGTTCATGTTTGGTTTATGGTACAAGTTTGCTACTAACGCTTGGTTATAAATGTCAAAACCTCGCTTGTAGTAAAAACCGTGCTAGAGGAAAAGTAGGTTATGGAACTTAACCATAGAAATGTGTTGTATATCAGACAAGACCCCCATCACCACCTCCCCCCCCCCAGTGTTCTTTCATTTTTCTAGTGTATTTTAACTTCTCTAAGGTTCAAGGGTCCTCTAACATCAACATGGTAGTATGGTACACTGTTATACTAAATATTTTTTACTGGTGAGTATAAATCAGTTTATGTATGTATGTGTCTTGAGATGGGGTGATGAGTACTAGTTTACAAACGCAGTGTACAGTCATATAAGCCTGCCTGTGTTACACTATTAAGGCGTTTGATGAATTTCAAACCATACATCTGTTTTTATATAACAGACCTGTGACTTTTTGTTCTCCTCCAACAGATCAGTTTCTTCGTCAACAAGCGAGTCTTCTCTTCCTCCCAGAGCTCCTAGAGGGGAGACCAGGCCTCTGCCTCTCAGAGCTCCTAGAGTTGAGACCAGGCCTCTGACAGGGATCATGAGATGAGGTGGGATGCAATGAATGATGCTACTGCCTTATAGAGGATGTCTTGTCTCAAATTGAAGGAGAGCTCATTGGATTCCCTGAGGATGTGAACTTGACATCTAAGAGAGGCAAAGATGGATTCTCCAAAGATGGAAGTGTAGCAATTTACAAGGAAACAGTGTAAAGCCCCATTGGATATCCACTCTGTATCAAAAGTAGGGATTTGGTTTTCCAAGTTTGTCTGTATCGCATTGAACGGATTTTCTTAGGATGTCTAATGCATGTTGAAGGGGGAGAATCATTTACTCTCTGAAGATGTCTGCTCGTTGAAGCTTGGATTCTCTGAAGGTAACAGATTCTCATTAAAGAGATAGCATTGGCTCTCTGGGGACGCCTGTTATACATAGAATTGGCTCTCTGAGGACGCTTGTTATACATAGAATTGATCAGTATATTGGCTCTCAGAGAGAAGTCTATTTACATGGAAACTGGCACAGCATTCACTCTGAAATGGTATGTATTTTGTATTGCAGAGAGCAGAATTGACTCTCTGAAAATGTGTGTATCACATCGTCAGGAACAGCGTTGACTCTGTGAGGATGTCAGAGGTCACCAGAGTTACAAGTGTGCAGGTCTTGTAAGAACCTACAAAGGATAGTATGTTTGGATTTGATTCTTTTTGTAGAATGACGAGCAGAAAAACTCAAGGTGTAAATTATTTTCATGTAAATACCACTGATTAATTGGTGATGTGGATAAAGGCAATGGAAGTTGAAGCAATGAGGCTTAGCATTCGGGAGGTTCTGGGTTTAATCCCCGACCTAGTCATAGTAAGTTGGGTTTTTTCATCCAAGTGCAATCTATGGTTTTCCCATCTAAATTGACTTTCTAAAGTGAATAGATTCCAAATTTGAGTTAAAATGTTGAATTGGAAGCCACCCAATGTGCAGTTGTGATCGCTTGAGCCTTGTAAACATAACTGCCTCATTATCATCATAATTTTATATCATCTCAGAAAAGTCCCTGAAATCCTCATAACTGATCTGTTGACAGATCATCCTCTTCCCCAATAGATTACCAGGTTTGATTTCAATTAGATGTCAAGATTGAGGAAACAATGTTATCAATCCACATGGTTTGTCAGAGAACATTTCAATGTATGTATCAATTTGTTTCATTACAGTAAGACATTGGATATATCAGTGGTTTAATTTGTTTGTCAGTTTGACATCTGAAGAGTGATGAATTTGTTACACTCACACATCACATTTTTTTTTTTTTTACCAATGCCACAGTATCTTGGCTGTCTGTAGCAGTTGTTAATTGAACATATCTATGTAGTACAGTATGGCATATATAAAATGTAACTGCCTACCCTGGCATGTTCAGTGCATGGTGTGTGTGTGGGAATGGGAAGAAGGGATTTGTAGGTACATAGCAAGGAGACCCCTTAAGTGGAGTACCAAAGAGTATTGAGCCTGCATTAGCTACCTAATGAAAAGTGAAGGTGAACGTCTGACAACATGATAAGCCTGTAGTGAATGTCCATGGAAATATACACAGAGAATACCAAGAACGAGATAAGAAATATATAAGTATTCATGACCAGTTTAACTCCATAAAGTGTAATGTGCTGTAATGTGATATTAATGTGTAATATGTATAGACTGTGAACATTACAATTAAACACAATATATACATGAATTGGTTATGTTTTCGATTCATGAAATCATTTGTTAGGTGTGTCTGTGTGTGTTTCTATGTGTTTCTATATGTTTGTAGATATCTTAGTTTACTACATGGTAAGGATTGTCCAGTAGGATTCACTTTAGTGTACCAGCATTTATCTGATGCCGTATGTAGTGAGTATCATTTTACCTTTTCGAGGTGACCTACATTTTCATGTTTGTTCTTACTGGTAGGATCCTGTCTGTCAGACTAGTAGAACGTGTTTGTGCTTCAAGCCTGAAATTTAGACTATTGTATTTCAGAAAGTAAGGTCTTCGGACAAATTACTGTGTACAATAATATTTATGATTGAACTCGGTTGGAGAAGGATTTCCCCCTCTTTATCTGGGTTATCTGGGTAATGATTGAATAAATTGTATCGTCGAACATCTCAAAGATTTATTTATGATTGATATAAGATACATAAGTACATTGCTAGAAGGTTTTCTGAAGTAGTGTTAGTGGATCTGTGATGGCATGTAACTATAACAACGATACTCTCGTAACAAAGTTGTAACATTTTTAATTTTCCGATCTAACTTCCATGTGCAATATGTTTTAAGTTATTATCTACAAAAGAGAAGTTGTAAAACATCGGAAACAGAAGTGAACACAGGTTTTGCAAAGAGCATAGAAATTTGAATTGTAGAAATTTTGGATTCAAAACAAAGGATCTCCTTAGAAAATGCAAGTTACCGCGTGCTCTACGGACTGACCTATCCAATCCTAACTTATCTCTCTTACTTTGCATACTGAGTTACAGGGATCACATAGCACTTTTATTTGATTTATCACCACAGTAGGCACTGAGGGAAGGAAATCCTGAAAATCCCTTCCCAGTGGCTTTCTGGGATATATCAAATAAATATGGGTTGTGATCGCCAGATTTTATATTATCTGATTGAATTAAAAGATAATGAGCTGTAAAGTTTCAAACCTGAATTAAAAAATATTGATGACAAATGTAATTATTCTCCTTTCATCATTTTTTCTTGTTTGGCTTTTTATTTGTTTATATTTGTTGTTATGTCCTTGTTTATTTTTTTATTTTTTTTGTCTTCTTCGTTTATTTTTTCGATTATGATCATTACAGTACCTACAATAATAATAATCAATTTTACAAATCCACTTTGCCCAGGGGAGTAGTTTTCTTAACCTGGTAATGGATTATTAGTTTATTGCAGAGAGGAAATGATCTGTTAATGTCATCATTCATTTGCCAAGATAAAACATCGAGGGATTTTCATTTTTCTCGACCACCGATGTTTGTATTGTGATTCGCATAAGGTATGTAAATGTACTTTATAGTCAGTTTTATGTGGACTGAATTATCTTGCTATATGAGAAGGCACAGTGGGAAGAAATGGTCTCTGAAAGTCAAAGAACAATTTCATCTTATTGTTCTGTTTTATTGATTCCTGAATTGCTGTGTATGAAGAAGATGGATTGAGTAACATTACTTGCTTCTTAGTAGAGTTCTTAGGATATCCTCCATGTAAAGGTCAAGTGAAGTCATCACCAGTAATTGCTGACTCAAACCGAATCATTAACACGAGTTACTTCATTAAAGTAGGAATGAGGATTCGACTCATTAATCGAAAGAGGAATTAACACCACAATGAAAATCAAACAGGAACATGTGCTTTACATACAACAATGACAGAATCAAACAGGAACATGTGCGGCTTTACCCACAGCAATGACAGAGTCAATCAGGAACGTGCTGTATTCAAAGATAAAAAATTGACAAAACTTATTATGTTCAAAGTTGAACGTTCACGTTGTACATCGCGGTAATACCTCGCTATACTGCTAATATCTGTCAGGTCACTAAGAATTCTAAAAACGGGGGTTATACCCTACATTTTATCCAAAAATGGCCTGAAGTAAAAGATATAGCCACCATTCTTGTTCGTCTTAATAAATCTTAGAATAGGCAAATGTAGTAAAACTGTCATGTCATCAAACATTGGGAAGCTAACCGCCAAATCTTTTTTTTTTAAACTCCAGTAGACCCGAGTCAACAACAGATCAATAGCCACTGGGGAGGGGGTGGGGGCACTGGGCGAGCGTGCTCTGCAATGATTTTATATTGCAGATTAATGCATACGGTCTTACCCCCACCCAAGACAGTCGTCTCCCTATACGCCTTTGTGTTGAGATACTTCAATTATCAGTCTGCGAAGCTAAAGAGCTACCAGTTTCCCTGTCTGGGGTGTACTATAAGAGTTCCAACTGCCCTGCCACTCGTTCCTCAGATAGGTCGATCTCTCTACTTTCTGAAAAAAAAACAATCCGTAAAACTAAGAACAAACTTGCGGCAGCTTAATAGTGCCATAAATATAAGTTGAGCAATTTTATGCAACATAGTAAACTGCTAACTTCATTCGAAGTTTAAATTTTCTGGAACATGTTGAAGTGACAACTTCTTACGATTAATCTCGTTATTCCAACAATTTATTTAACAAATATTAAATTTGTTGAGTTCTTTCCAAGCTTGTAATTTACCAACTTTTTTTGAAAACATGACAATGTAAAACCATTTCGTCATTTCAACAACTTTATGAAAAATATCAACTTATTAGGGTTAGATATATTGTTATCTTGATGGCACTTTTATCTTGCCGTAAAAAATTGTTCATCTATAACTTTGATTATCTTTATAAACTAATTATCTTTCGTTGGACTTGAATAAGCAGGGGGAAATATCTTACAGTTTAATGTGATACGAAAATTCGACTTCACTGCACATCTGTTTCTGTGTTTTGTAAGCATCCCGAAAGGTACCCTTCCCTAACACATAAGTAGCCATTGTTACTATATAAAGACTGTAGTAAATGCATGATCAGTTGAAGTCTTATGAAACGGCTGATAATGTAGACATTGATCACGTGACAAACACCTGTCACAGTTTTGTAACTAGTGCTGAAACGCAAGGAAATTCCTATGAGGAAGTAGCTGACTTTTAATTTCCGTCAATGAAATTGCTTGAATAGTTTCGCTTAGATAAGAAAGCATTGCTGGGTAGGTTGTATATGAATTCAATGGTGCTCTAAAGTTGAATCTCAGGGTATAGGTTCTATTCCTTTTGGAGAAGTAGCACAAATACCTGCTCGCAAAAGATGCTAGATTTAGGACCTATCAATGAACACTTCGAATAAGAAATAAAAACGTTGATGAGATTATAGGTCTTAGCAGTTATGGAGGAAGGCTTTAAATCAGATATTTGGATTTGCGTATCTACTCCTTCTCGACCGTTTATTGACCGACTACCATACGTCTGCCGAACCGAAGTTCTACGCAAATGAAAACACAATTACACTCAAAGTATGATTTTTTTAATGTTTTTTTATCTTCTTCCTCAATGATATAACCATATTAAGGATGCTCACCATCTATTGATCTCTTCTTTTCTTTAACATCCTTTCTTTTTGCCCCTTCTCCTCCACCATTCCTCTTCTTCCCCCAACCCTCATGCATAATTGTCAGTAGGCCTTCTACTAGGATATTTGCGTTACTTCGGTACAAAAAAACAAGGTGAACTAGAATCCAATGTAAATCTATCCATCAATCATAATCCCATCACACACCAACTTTGCCAAAAAACCCGATACGCAACAATATCTATATTTGTTTTGAGAAAACTTTGAAATTTAGTGATTCAAAAGTGGGATACACACCAGTCAACTTCACAATGCTGCATAAAAACCATAACAGTTACACATGTCAACGTTAGATCTATAAAACAAAAATCCAAATTCTTGCAGCGGAATCTATCAATGCTCGTTTGAATCTTTAACAGGGAGTCACTGTCGTTCGATTATGGGAAAGGGGTCTGCCGGATTTTTGCCCTAAAAAAGTCGAATTTCCCAACAAAAACGCCATAACATCTTAAGCGACAACTTAAGAGTGACGCACTAGGCCCTATGAACAATTGAACAGGCAACTGATCTATGTTCATTTTCACATTCCTTATTATCCCTCAGAAATTTGATTTTTATGTATATATTTTGTTAAAACGTCGAATTTCTACCAAGATTAAATAAAATTTGAGACAAACCCAGCGATCATTAATGTATCCGACAGCCTGGTTGGATTTGTTTCATATATCTTTACAACTATTTCCCTCTAACTTTCTTCTGGACAAACTTCATGATTTTCGTCCACAAACAGCAAGGTTTTCCGTCCAACCGTTGCTCTTAACCGACAGAACACCCCTCCCACCCCCACCCCCTCCATAGATCCGACCCCAGTACACCTCTAGTAGGCCTAGTATATCCCTCTCTAAGCGCTCTCAGATTGGGATTAATCACTGACATTATATCGATAAACAAAAACAAATCAAATTTTGCAAACAAAGAACTTAAATGTAATCAATATAAATTTTACCGTATGTATACTAAAGACATATACGCTAAACATATTACCCTGTACAAAATGAACCTTTTGGTGGCCCAGTACTTATTTTAATCATTTGGTTTGTTTATCGGCTCGCCTCCAGGTCTTGTCATAAAGTTATGAAACCTGCTTGCTACCATAGGTTTCCTTATCGAATCGTTATGATAAAACGGTTCGTTCTGCGGTATGTCGTTAGAAATATCACCGTCGTCTTCATGGCCTTCTCCACCGTCACCGTCACCGGCCTCCGATTCCCAGCTGTCGCTATATTGTGTCTGAATGTCCTCGTAATTTAGAGATTCGTTCTCCGACAGAGGAACTTCGTACGATTGTGTTTGATTGACGACAGGGTGCGAACTAAGCCCTTCGTACTTTGACGAGGAGATACTCTGCGGTCGTAAAGGCAGGTAGCACTCTGGAGACGGATTGTAAGTTGACGACGTGTTGATTACAGTATCATCTGTCGTATTGCCTTCATTCGATGACGACGAACCGGAAGTGATGTTATCGTTACGCAATAGAGATAGATCGTCAAATATGCTATTAATTTGCAGACATCTAGTGTCGAAAGTCCAGGCGCGGGAAATTGGCCTCGTGCGAACTGAGTGTCGTTTGAATGAAAATTGTGGTCCAAGCGTCTGTGATTGGTCAGATTTAATGGAACTTTGTGTCACTATACTGTCGCCATTTTGTGAACTAGTCTTCTTTTTAGCATTGATTGAAAGAGGCTTATCTCGTCTACGACTACAGAAAGTAAATAAGAATAACACTATAGCAGCTCCCAATGATATACCAATGACAACCGCCACCGACGCAGCGATAGTAACGGAGACGATGGAAGAAGTAACATCTTCCTGCTCTGTATTAGTTTTGTCTTCCATTTCTGTGTAGTCAAAGTACTCACTAAATTCACTTTCAATGTAAACGTGAGAGTCTCCGCTGGTATTTTTGGTATAACTGCGTATTTTTGTACAGTTTGTAACAGATTCCTCAAGCAATATCACTCTACAACAAATCAGAGAAACTTGGTCTGACGTGTCCGAGTTGATGACGTCAACAGTATCGGACATTCGTTTAGTGACTGTCACACCAACTTTCATCCCATTCAAAAACCAATCAAATTTGACGACTTCAGATGTTTTCCCATTTATCTGGCATTTTAATCTACTGTTACCGTTTTCTTTATCTGTGTCCTTGGTTACTTTTAACCAAAATGTGGTTTGTCTGGGTGTGACGGAGCATTCTCTTATGTCGGTCAAAGCATCATTCTCCTCTCGACATGTGTACGTTGTGTTGAAATCTTTAGCTGTAAATACCCTCGGTACTGTCAGAATGTTCTCCCCTACCTCTGAAATGGGTTCGTTTCCCAGATACCATTTCAACCTCGATGCTGGTGTACCGCCTTTAGAGGTACACTTAAGAGTAAACAAATTCCCCACCGTAAGCGGTGAGGATGTAATCGAGAGTATCCGACATTTCGGATACCCGTCGTTTGGAGGCACCATCACCTGCAGGTTTACAGCAGATAAAACCGAAATATCGAGGTTTGGAAGTCTCAAAATGTAACACTGGTATATTCCACTGTCGTTAACCGAAACGTTATTTATTATCAACATGAATCTGCCTACGTGTTTGTGATCGTTTACAATGGTCACCCTCTCTCCGATTTTAGCGGGAATTTGATCCGTGTTATTGCCATTGAATCGTAACTGCATTGTACCCAGCTTCCTCCATAGGGCCATGTGTGCATTCATATTAACCGTACTCGAATAATTGATATGGCAGGAGAGGGTTACTCGCTCTCCGACTAATGCTGAAATTGGTTGGACCTCGACCAAATCAGGCGTCGGAGCAGACGACACTGCTTCAACAAGTCCAAATATCAAAAGAACTGAAAGCAAGGTTGCCATGACAATATTACATATCATGTAACCTGAAACAATGGAAATTAATCAGTGACTAGCTACCAACATGTCCACTTGGCTGGAATCCGTTGTAGATAATAGTATACAAAAACTGTTGCAGACGATTGGACAATTTTCATCCCTAATCAACCGCCCATAAGCAACACTAAGGACATAATTGTGATCTTTGTGCTTAGATAATGTTCCCCGTTAGTAAATATCCACTACAAACACATCCACAGGGATCCACCGATGACGTCAGCAGAAAGTTATCACGGTTGTTTACTTGTACATATCTATGTCTGTACCACACAAGTCAATGTCACAAAATGGCGTCTTTTTTTGTTGAGTTTGCAAAATTCTTAAAAGAACACAGAAGATAGCGTCGAAAGTGAAACGAAATCACACCCGTTGTATCAAAGTTCTCCTTCTAAAGAAAAAAATTGCCTGTACATAGATCCGTAATCCAATGTAGCACTCC
>KN882715.1:137635-155715 GCA_000934455.1 Apostichopus parvimensis
CCCCCCCCCCACTGATCTAAAATCTAATGGGATAATACAGATAAGGTTTCTTATTTTTGGTTTCCCGAAAGGGAAAGCTATATGTAGTCATTCTTACCGACCTTGTAAAATTGTGAGGGGGAACCGCGGATTGCAAAGTCGCCAATGACTATAACGCGGATCGCAAAGTCGGTAATTACTATAACGGTTAGATTCGCTCAACATGACAGCATACTGAAACGTTCCATCAAAGCCGAAGCCAAAGTGAATTAATCAGGTCACACATCCGGAGTCAATGCATGCTAGGTTCTTCAATACCGCCCTAATGCTTTCGGGGAAACATTTAATATATATTTTCTATCCTTTGACTGTATACGACGAAGAGGGAAGCGGGGTAGGTGTGGGGGAAGGGGTGCAAAATCAGCTGTAATATCAATATTTCAAGGTCATTGCAGATATGAAAATGCAGTTTTGTTGGAACATTTAAGCACTTGTTGTGAGACTGTAGTTAAAAGTAAATATTGGTTAAGCCCATAATCCTATACCTCATCCCAACCCACCCCAGCTCACGTACGAACATCCACCGCACCCCTTCCCGTGGCCTTACTTTTGCTCGAATCTCCGTGCCAATGAAATTACAACGGGAATTAAAGGTGTCAGTATATGGAGTTGTTAAATGGTATGTACATCCCCTCCTATACACACATACAGAAACACACACACATACATACACCTCACTTCGCACACGCCTCCATATTTTGCATAATTTTAATCAGCCGCCATGCATGCACTTAATACAATTTAAGAAAATTGTGTGAATTAATACACTGAATATATTATTTGCCGGCACAGATGTCGCCATTTTACTTGGCCAACCGCTGAGAAGGTCACGTGCTCTCGCTAGGACTACGCGCAAAGCCATATGTCTGCTTTCTAAAAAAGTACACGTGTTAAAAGGATCGCAACCCTCTTTGTGACACCCGCGTTATGTATTTTTATTGTTATTTGATTTCTGATCTCATGCAGATAATCTTATTTATTATACGGTGGCTTTCACATTTAATCTGTGACTCTTCCATTCATTGTGGACTCCTTGAAGATATATGTATGCACCGCAGTATGTACGGCATTAGGAAATTAAAGCGTGTCATATACGTACACAATTGAATGACCGACTCCACATGCATAGAGCCTACGTTCACACTTCTGCATATGCATTGGAAAGATCTAACCTCGTTATCAAGTTAACTTAATAATATGAGTTCCGTTAATTTAATTTTTATCTTTTAATTTTCTTTAGGGCAGGCTTCCATGGGGTTCATGTTTCACGGATCGTAAATTCTCCAGTTTTAAGTTCCTTTTGTTTAAAGATTTTTGTGTTGCTCAGTAGGCCCAGGCTATATATACATTTTCACAGTCGCAGAAGACCGACGTTGCCTTTTCCCCTTTTTGTCCTCGTAAGCATAGTATTTTATGTTGACTCGGTGTGAGTTCGACGTTTCAAATTTGGTTAACAAGCAATTAACGGTTTTCAATTAGTTTGCAGGGAACATATGAATTTGCACGAGCTAGTTAGAGATTGATTTCCTTACAGTAAATGCTCGGAATAGCGACACAGGAAATGCTCAATATATATAGGCGCATTCAGCTGTTGTGTCGTCAAACGTGTATAGTCAATTCATTTTGAGTAAGAATAAACTGAATATCCTCAACCAGATCACGTGATGTAAGCGTGCGTTGCAAAAGAGGAAAATGAGTGAGAAACGACTTGGAGCAAACAGGCAAACGCCATATACACATTACATGCAGACTGTATGGTCTTGTTAATACTCCGCACTATGCTCATGCCCACTCCTCCCCACCCTCCCCACCGCTCCCATCCCCCTCCTCCATCCCACCCCCACCACCACCTCCGCTTTCTGTTTACTACAATATATGCAATGATTGTTTCCGAAAGAGAGTTCGGGTTGTGAAGTATATACTTTTAAAGACGTTTTGTATTTCCGTCAATGTATTGCGACCAATTAATAGTATCATCAGAAAGCAATTGTTTACCAATATAAACTAAGCATTCAGTTCAGTTTACGCCTGTGCGTCAGTTTGTTTTATTAAAAAGAGAAACTCACATAGTAATCATTTTGGTTTTGTTCAGATATATATATATTTACACTTTCAATATCGTTATATTTACATGTGTAAAGAAAGTTGTCATATTAAAACACGTGCATTAATTTACGCAAGAATACATGTGATAACCCTCAAATCAATTAAGCTGTATCTATCGTTGAAAATAGTAAGTGGAAGTATACATTATACACATTTGCTAATCTTTTGCATGAAAAAATGTTTGGTGATAAAACATTTATTGAGAACTTTCTTATTCAAAGCTTTTGCCATGCTTGCATGAACAAGAGGAACTTGGATTAATGTGAAACAACCCCCCCCCCCCAACCCCAACTTCCCCACCCTACCTTCTTCATACCCACAATAAAGTATATGCAATTTAAGAACCTGGTGTAATGCTCTTTGGTCCATGAAATCGATTAAACAAATAACGGGCCAAAAAAAACAATCCACATTTAACATTTTTCTTTACCCATCCCTTTGTAAATACGTTTTACACAACTAATTAAACCAGAAATTGAAGTACTTCGAAAGGAAACATTTTGAAGCAAATATTCTCCCAGTCAAAGGAGTTTGGTGTGAATTTTGAAATTCTCTTTCTCTTAGTTAACATTCGGAAGCTTCAACAATAAATACGATCAAACTTACAATAAATTCGCGGTTAATTTGGCAAAGTTTTACAAAAGCCCCCCCAAAAATAGAAAAAGATTCGATCGTTAGGTATGCTGCACACTACTCTGTAAGACTTCATACACCATAGTTTGGATGTTTACAAACTATATGGTGCATTGGCGGATGTAGGGATTACTACGGTGGTCATGAAGGTACATGCGAGTTGTAGAAGTGCTGTGTTGGTATAAAATGTCAAAATACGATTTTTGACGTGTTTTCCAGTTTACGTGCAACGCAGCAACTCGACAATTTTCGTAAAGATGCGTCGTCATATTAGCGTATCTTGTCCACTCGACAAATATCATATTTTCTTTGGCGTGTTGTAAAGTTACGTGTGGCGCAACAACTCAACTCGGCACGTTGGTATTTCTCGTCGAGATGTTTATAACGTTAACGTAACTCGTCAACTCGACAAAAGAAAATATACAAAAGTGTCGACATGACACGTTATACTGACACGTTAAATTCTATAACTCGCATGTCCCTTCAGCAGTACCGTATATTACGCATACACTAATACAATCCGATTAATTTTGAATATACCTGCAAGATGCAAAGGAAACATTTTATAATATCATCTTAGTCACAGGAATGCAAAAACATCAACTCATATCTGCACAGAACAACGCTTTGTGAGTTGAGCGAACAATTTGTAGAAAATCGTACGAGAATCTATATACCACGTATACGGTATACGGTATAGTAATCGAAATAATACTTCTATGGACCACACCTAACACTGAGAGATCCTTACTACATGTATACGTTTACAATGCGTTAATGAATTAAAGATTCCAAAGCTATTGTTGACCGACACATTGGCATTGCAGTGTTAATCATATATAATGATATAAATACACAGACAGTTTAAATTGGGAGGTTTATAAACTCAATTCTTGTTTAAAATAAAAACATGGCAACAAGTAACGGTAATAAATTATTTTCTTATGTGAGTTTAATTTCGAAGATATTATCGACAAGTTTTGACGATATTAAGACAAAAATCTAAGACAAAAGTCGTAATATATCAAAATAACTCAATACCAAGCAAACTCGAATTGAGATGAAATATATATATGACAAAAACCGGAACTGTATATCATATTTTCCAGCGGTAACATTTAACTCGGGTGTAAAAATTGCACTCTTTTCGTTTTACAAAGACATCTGATCTACAGTTATGCCTAGCTTGTCAGGATTACTGTTCCAGTGTACAGACAATTACATGCTAAAAAGGATACCGTCACCTTTTGTCGCTGTCACGAAGGGAATCCCTTCTTAGAATGCTCCAGCTGTATATTGCACAAAAATAATAATAAAAATGACATAAAACTGCTTTATTTTTGAAACACATGTTTCATCATCTGTCTCGTGCAGGCATTATCTATGCATTTAAACCGTGTGTGATATTGTATGCGGTATATAAAGTATAGAGATATAGGCTTCTATATTTGCTAAAATCATCTGCTGCATATTGCATCGTTTAATGGAACTGGGGAATGTACGTCTATACAATACAGTGATCAATTATACTGAACGTTGATATTTGTAGGAACAAAGGAAACAAGGTCAAAGGTCGCCTATATAATTTATTTCGAAATAAAGACAAAAAGATAATGAATTATGTAACAAATACCATTACTATGGTAAAGAAACAATTTGATAATTTGCTAATATTTCTATCTTTCTTTCTTTCTTTCTTCTACTCGATCTGTCCCTTCTCGGTCTAAAAATTAATAACGGGCAAATTTTAAAGGTACTTTAAAAGGTAAACCCAAAACAAATTTACCGACAATTATCTTAATTTTATACCGCCACTATAAAACTTGCTAATATAGCCCACCACCTACATGAATATGCCCCACCCCCGGGATCTGTGCCAGTTTCATGGCAACCTTAATTTTAAAGAAAGTCTCTCCTGTCAAGCGCTAACAACCCCCCCCCCCCCCCCCCGCCCTCATATATTTATCGTTGGTATGTGCGTACATTCTCGTTTATATGTTGTTTGTTCGTTCGTTGATTACAAGTGCAGTGGTTTAAGCTATCTGCATGGCATGACATGGATATTCAATTTGTTATATACAGTAGAAATATCCTGTCGAGAACCCAGAGTCGCCATTATTCAATAATTGGCTATTATTACTTATTGTCGTGTTCTATGAACGCATCCGTCTATAGAGGGGTTTATGTAAATTAACAGGCCATGACCATCAGACTGGTGCGATGCCTGGATTGTTTATGTTATGGTTTCTGTCCTACACGAATATATTCATTGTAAACTCGAAAATATCCAATCAAACCATTTCAAGAGAAAATGTGAAACAATATTCTTGTAACAATCGAAGTATTAAGCACGTAGGATGAATCTGTCACTCCTATACTAGCAATAATAACTTGTGGTATACACTGAGCTAAGCTAAGCTCAATCGAAGTATTTACCACGTAGGAAGAATATGTCACTTCTATACTAGCAATATATAATAACTGGTGGTATATACTGAGCTAAGCTAAGTTCAATCGAAGTATTTACCACGTATAGAAAGAATCTGTCACTCCTATACTAGCAATAATAACTGGTGGTATACACTGAGCTAAGCTAAGCTCAATCAAAGTATTTTCTTAACTCCCGGAAAAAGTTAGCCGGAATACCGATATTATTTAACGTTCAATTTTCCAATTTTCCAATTTTCCAAATTTCCAATTTTCCAGTTTTCGGTTAAGCGCATTCTCTACTCCCAAGAAAACGTTACCCCATCCTCCCACCTTTACTCCCCGCCGATCCTAACACACACAAGCATTACCACACAGGTGGTATTAACAGGTAGATCCATAACAACTCCCAAGTATTAACACATATAATGTAGTACAGTCTGTACGAGTGACAATAATTGCGTTCCTTTATTGATTCCTTCCTCTGCCGATATTAACCTGTTTGAACACGAGACAGAATTTCCGATCCTAACTCTAATACTTTGTTTTTCGTCCAGAAAATATGTCATTACTGTCGATATTGACTGTTTTGCCTCCCCCCTCCCCACCCACCCCCACCCCCCCCAATAGGATGTCACCTTGGTTTTCATGTATAGTTACTGGACGTTTTGTCAGTAGGATGTGACTTGTCACAAAGAATTATTCATAATCACGTGACGGCAATAACAGAAACATAAGACTTGGCTTGAGAGATGAATATCTCGGAAACTTTATTTCCCTTTCCAAGTAATTTTACCAAAGACTTTATGTGTCAGTATTTATTTATTATTATTATTATTTACTTTAGTATGTAACATTTGAAAGCAACTGGTTGTTTTAATTACTTAACAATGTATTATGTTTACACATTCCACTTTAACCAAACGTTTTGTCACTCCAATAATTGGTTTATGGTTTCCATAGGAACCAGATGAGGTCATTATTCTTTGAATCGAAAAGAGACTTTTTATATGACAACGGGAAAGCATACTTTAATGCTTTATTTCCCCGCCCTTTTTGCTTTCATTTCTTTTGTATTACATTGTGTATTCTGTTCTATCATTTTCTTTTATCTCCTGATTTATTTTCCTTTGTTCTTTTTCTTTTCTTTTGTTCTTTTCTTTTCTTTTCTTTTCTTTTGTTCTTTTCTTTTGTTTTTCGTTTCTTTTCTTTAACAATAAAGAATTTTCTTCCGGTATACATAACATCTAGCGTGGCATTATACGAACGCAGTAAACTATACGTTAGGATATATTTTATGTTTACTAATGTGTTGATATGAGAGTTACCAGTGATTTGAGAACAGCTAAGGCTATAGAGCAGTCACGAATTATATCAAAGGTAGAGCACATTTGCCTTTTCTTAGGGAGGGAGAGAAGATATAAATTTTCTGCATTAACAAATGTTGAATGATGGCCATCTCCATCACTTATAAATTGTACACAACTTTCTGAAATGGAGGCATATATTTATTAAGGAGAAACTCTGAGATGCATTAGTCATTTTCCCTTCTTGGTAATTGGTTATTAACAAGGTCAATTAACTAATCCTCTTTCATTAGTCTGAGCTTGCAGGGTTAACCTATATGAGAAAGCAACTAAAATAAACGAAGGATCTCATGATCAAAGATAATTAGGTTAAACCTAACCCACCCTGGTTTCCCTCGGTTATTTAAACCATACATGATACATCAAGGTAAAAAAAACCCTCCTAATCGGTTCATCAGCTACAACCCCTTACGAGTATTCCACATATTTTGTTCTCATTGGATCAGACAGGAATAAAACTTCCATTAATTTGTACCATCCTGGCGTTCCATGTACTGTATACACGGCCATACTGACGACGCATCATACCGTTAGTCCGTCTTGGCATTTCTTGACACAAATTAGATGGTTGCCATCTCTTGGTAAAGTCTTTTAAAATATTTCTGTTTCTCCAGCACTAGAGACGGAGTCCCTACTACTACTATCTTTATAGCTATCTTTATCTTGTTCAATCAATGGTTGGGCAGAGTATGGAATGATGGGTCTCTTTAAGCTAGTTGTTGGTGTAATTTGGGCGACTGGTTTTTCGTCACCTCTCAAACTTCCAAATCGAGGAGTGTAACCGCCTCTTCTATCAATACTAGCATACAGTGAAGATAGGTAACCAGTGGAATTTTCATCATGTAATGAATTTCTAAAGCTATCCCCTCCCCTCCTAGGTAGAGTATCACAGTCGGGGAGGGTATTATAAACTATCTGCCCGGGGTAGGTCAAAGGTTCCAAACCCAATTCGTTACTTGATGGATTCACATGATCTACCTGCAACCTCGTGTTGGGTCGGCGTGGTTTCTTAGCCCGAGAGAATCCCCAACAAATTAAGATCGAAAACACAAAAATTAAAACCCCGACACAAGATCCAGCAACCATGATAACGATCACATGAAGCTGAGAATTCCAAGGAAAATTGTCAGCGTTTTGGAGGCGATCATCCGGGGATGCTGTGGCTGGGTGGTTGGTTGCTATGATCGGTTTGCGTGTCACCAACATCTTCATAGTGTCACGTGACTGAAGTCCTGTAGAGATGCTGACGACACAGTCGATAGATGTCTGATCTTCGTCAGCTCGTATGTCTATGATGGTAATAAATTGTTTATCTTCGCTGACGACAACCCTTTCCGATTCATTAAAACCAACCTCTCTCCCTGCGAAAGACCAACTAATTAATGATATTTTAGGTATTGCAGACGCTTCACAATGATACGTGGCGTTGGACCCTTCTATTACCTCTCTAGTCATCAGCCGTATCTGAACCGAGGGTAAAAGCTTCAGGGGTACAACCTCACATTTCTTCGGTACTTTTAACGCTGGGCTAGAAGCCTCGCAGGTGAAGGCTACACCATTATCCGATGGGGTTAGAACCCTCTCATGAATACTTTCAGATGTCTTCGTGCTCGAAATCGTGGCATTTTTCCGTTTCCATACCAACGTTGCTGCTGGTTCACCCCCGACCGACACGCAACGAAGTCTCGCAGTCTGCCCCGGCCAGAAGGTATCCACTTGGCCAGTGGTTCGTAACGTTTGCGCCAATATGAAACACAGTGGGAACTCTTTACGTGGTGGAATCAACACCGTTAGGGAGGCAACGCGAGAAGTTTGGCCTCCGCTGAGCCCTATGTAGGAGCAAACGTAGCTTCCTACATCGGTTCTTCTGATATTTTCTATCTGTAGATTATATTCTCCGAGAGTTCGATTTCCAACCACTGATAGTCTGGACTTCACGCCCCGGTCTAGACTTTCCACAAGTCTCTCGTTAACACTCAGATGATGTTTATCCTTGGACCAATACAAGAGTGTCGAATCTAGATCAGTTCTATTCACAGAACACTTGAAGATAACAACCTCGCCAACTACAGATGTAGAATCCTCTGGCTGTATTAAAAAGTTCCCAAGACATGAAGTAAACAGTTGTGTTACCGTCACAGAGAGTAGAATCAAATACACCTCAGACATATTGCTGGATGTATCCACATCTAAGCAATAAATTCCCTATGTAGACCTGACTGGCCCTTCTGAACGTTTCAAACAATTTAAAATCCTATATCCAATACTGTGAAATCAGCCCTTCATGAAACAGTTTGGAAGAAAAACAACAGCATTTGCAACGAGCCGTTTCCCCCTTTGAAGAATTATACCAAACTTTTGATTAGCAACAGCCGATCTGACTGAGTCAATAGTTGATTCACGGCGCGAGTACTTCTCCTAGTCCATCCGCATAGCTATCAACACAACACCCCTTCCTTGCTACTGAATGATTAGGTTAATCAAAACCATCCGCTTCATCAAGTAAATGAGGAACTGGTTGTCAAGCCAAGTGTAGATTAAATTCAAGTTCAAATGTCAGCTTTGGAGTTGTTTTTTAAAAGAAAAAAATGGATTTCCATGTACAGAGATTGCTTGAAGCCAAATATTTAAGCAAGTCATATAGTTGGATGACTGATGAAGTGGAATGGCTTCTGTAGTGGATGCGATTTGCAAGAAGTAAAGACAAATGTATATAAGCCTAGGCGTTTACTGTAAGTCGATATGAAAGGTATTTACTTCTTTCAATTTTGGTTAATCAAATTTTAAAGATTTTAGTAGGAGAGAAAGAAAGTTTATAGATTCTAAAACAAACAAATAAGGTTTTTACCAGTTTTGAATACTGCATTATTTCTCCAAATATATAGTTGATATTTCGTCGCACATTTAAAAAGCGTGAAGACTTTTCCATCGGAATTTTGTCACTAAAATTTACGCTTCCAATTTTCTTCGTAAAGACACAAACACAAATGGAAACCGAGGGATCCCAAAAAAGCTACATTTTTTGGGTAAATTCTATACGCGATATCAAAAGATAACAGAATACATGGAAATTGCACGAAAACGTCACTATGAAGAAATGTTGATTTTGTAAAGAATTGATGATATCACCAGTTCCGAGATATATCATCAATAGCAAGAATAATAATCATCTGCAGCAAAGAAAGAATTCTATGATCAAAACCTGTCAAATAACTGGCACCATAAAAACTATGTCATCGCATTTAACACAAAATATGCAAATTAAGGTATTGTGACCATATAGCGGTCTATGTCATTGATTCGAAGATAAAAGCTTAATCCGTTCCTCTCGCGTGTATTGCTCGGAGATAAATAATTCCAAAAACATAATTGGCAGAAATCTTTTGATTAGTCGTTTTGTATATCCCACATGAATAAATGAACCAGAATATCAACGAAAAACGTAAATTGAAATAGCGCAGAATAATTAATTCCATTAAATATTTCCATCTGACAAGGACCATAATTTAGATCTCAGCAACAGCCATTGTTTCTCAGTTCTCTATATCTCTATCTCTCCTTGTTTTATTTGCACTAAGTCGTTATCTCCCTTCTCACCTTTACATGCAAACGAATCCCTATACACAGACTAGTAATACCTAATAGGATACAGGCAGGTTTGAAAATGATTTACGGATACCAGCAAGTTATGCGCTTCGCTTGTATTTTTATTGGCATATAGGCCGACTTATTTTATTTTATTTTCGGCAAGATTTAAGTTACCATTAAAGGTAGCGAGGCGATGAATTTGATACCATGTATAATCATTAGGGAATATCATTGTATATCCATCGTATGGATAATTGTGTACACTTGGCTAAGCATCATTTGCAGCAGCCAATGAAAACAGGCGGGAAGTCTTCACAGAGAATGTCACGTGATCTCGTAATATCACGAGGAGGAGGTTTAATTCGGTATGTATGATGACTTTAGTTATTAGTCTTGTGGGTAAATTTTGTAACAAATGCAATTATATGAAAGAAGGCCATCGTTTTCTCTTTTCTCTTTTGACTGTGAAGACTACAGACATTCTGAAGTTAATTGTTGTTTTCAGACGGCATATAACTGATACTTTTATTATGTATCGCGTGTATATATGTTATTAAAAAATATATTTATATCTATATATTCCAAGGGGTTAAAGTCAATATCAATTTGCTAAATAAATGATTGGAATTTTTCGTACTCAATTGTAAATTAACGAATTTTCTACCCTCTTGTCAAACCATGGTGTCACGCTATTCTTTGGACCCCAAAGACGGTGCTAAAATGAACACCAAAAATTCATTAATATAAAACCTCTTTTATTAGTGTAGCATGAGCGTGATTGTAATCAGCTGTATGTACTTGAAGCTGACAGGAAAAGGAAAATTGAAAACAGAAAAAAAAAACATTGAATGGGGTGGAGGGGTGTGTGTTAGGGGGAGGGGGACGAGGAATGGGGCGGTGACAGGTTCAATATATAATAAAGAAAGGGTATTGAGAAGAAGCTTAAACATGAATAATAAATGGTACATCCAATAATCCTGATTAAACACATGTCGAATCAATACGTCATTGCTCTGTCCTATTAGAGAAGTTCGATATTCTCTTTATGAAATTCACATACTGCGTTTCACGTACCGAGGATGATAAAAGTCACGTGCCATCGCGTAAAAATGACAAGCGATGATGACTTGTATGATATGATTGAAGAAGAAAAATGGAGACGCTAGATTAGAATTTTGGTCTTTGATAATAGAAGACTGACGGTCACAAATTACTTGGCACTTGTGTCATATATGCTCGCTATGACGTCATTAGGACCCAACATCATATATTGATAGAAATAACTCCGAGAGGCATCTCCCCTCCCCCCCCCCCCCCCCCCCCCTTCAGACACACACACAATCCCGTTGTTCAAGTCCCATCATAATGTACTTTGAGAAGTTACATCAGATGTAGTATGCCTTGGCCTATGATTTTTTTTTATATATTTCGGGCAATTTCGAGTAACCAATCCAATGGTTGTAGATTCAACGATACCATTTAATATTTTCGAAACTTCAGTCCAACCATGAGCTCAAGATTTATGTTGACAAAGCAGTTTCTATTCAGCAGGCTAAAGTTGATTAATGCTGCGCCTTGACTTTAATGAGAAAAAATCGATGGACTGTAATATACGGGACAATTTTGTTGACAGATCGTGTTTACATCCTGTATAGGTTTCTAGGTTAAATTGGCAACGTCCATTATCAACAGGAAATTACCCGTCAATTCATTTTTCACCAAAGTTTGATCAGTCGTTGCTGAGCAGATCTAGAGCATTGCTAGAATGTTCTAAGAATTTTTTCTGTGAGTTATATCAACAAGGTACAGATACTTTCAAACACACAAAAAAACATACTATTGTTATTTTATTATAATTATTCATCTAATAACTACTGTATTAGCACCGGTGGTGGTAATACACACACGCATCGACTAAGTTTATTTGTACCGTAAGTATACCACGGAGGCTATGTTAATATACACACAGGCACCGAATAAGTTTATTTCTACTGTAAGCATACCACGAAGGCTTTGAGAGTAAATGTGTTATCACGTTTTTGAACACGTCATTGCAAATATGAAAGGTCGCACAGAAATGATAACAAATTGTTAACTCTTATCCTAGTTGAACTAATTTAGTATTGCCAAACCCATCTATATCTAGTTCCGTTCAGTGTTTACCACATCTAACCTACCATAACCTCAATAATCCACCTTACATTTAAAGTATAGGCCTACGTATATGTTACCTCGTCAAAGTATCCCTGTGGAAACCCAAATCAGTCTATTACCTCATCAAAGTATCCCTGTGGAAACCCAATCAGTCTTCCATTACGTTTGTAATACATCACATATTCACAATATACATTTTCTTTACTTGATCAATCGACCATTACTTCTTGAATTCACCTAACCTGAACGATGTACCTTTGTACTACGTCACCAATCTATCCATACCTGATTAGTCTAATATCTGTATAGCTCCACTCAACCACATTATCTTATGCAATGTGTACACTTTCTTCATTAATCCACCATACTTCAACAGTGTACCATTGTATGACATCGTCAGCCTACAGTAACTCATTAGTTACCCTTGTGTAAACATTATTAACCCACCATTATTTACCCCTGTCCGCCCTACCTGAACAGTGTTCCCCTGTGTTACCTCATTAATCTTCATTATCCCATCAGTCTACCCGTAATTAGTCCACCCTTACCTTAAATAATTATGTTCTTTTCTAATCTCTTCTACATTTAATGAGTCTACCCTTACCATACATTATCCCACCTTTACTTTTAATGAGTCTACCTTATCTCTGATTAGTATACCCTGACCTCTGATGTGTCATGCCTTTCTTTTAATAGTCTACACTTACCTTTGATGAGTCTACTCTTACCTCCAATTAGTTCACTCTTACATCTGATTAGTCCACCTTTAGGCCTACCTTTAAGAGTGTACCCTAACCTTTGATGAGGTCTACCCTTACCTTAACTTAGTCTACTCTTACCTTTAATTAGTCCACCCTCACCTCTGATTAGTCTACCCTTACCTTTATTGAGTCTACCCTTACCTTAAATTAGTCTACTTCGAATTAGTCTACCTCTGATTAGCTAACTCTTTAATTAGTCTACCTTTCATTAGTCTACCCTTTCATCAATCTACAGTTTTTGTCTTCTCTTATTAATTAGTGCGCTTATTTGAAATACCGGTAGTGGGTTGTCATATTGTGGTTGAGCAATGCGTTACGGTGCTGCTGTAATAGGACTTCCATAATTCATAGCTTGCAGAGTGTTGAAGTATGCCTCTAATTAACTCCATCCTTTTATACTGCTGGAACACACACACCGGCATATGCATTTTCTTCTTAGCTTCTCCCATGTGAAAAACCACTTCTCCATTAAACAATGGGGTGTGGGATTGGGGGGGGGGGGGAAATGGATGGAGAACTGATTTGACGAATGTCATATCTATAACCAAACATCAACAACTGTACACAAGAAATGACTATTTATCACATGTGTATCATCCTCAACCATCTTTATTAATATCCGTTCATTAATTAAACATATTAAGGGTGTGACCAGTGAGTGTAATTAACGAGTTGATTAAACAAGATACCCTCCAATCAGGAGGTTCACAAAACTGCATGGTGTCACTGCATGCAAGTATAACAAAGGATACACAATACAAGGAATTTCACACATAAGGCTTTTAAGAGGAATTTCTTTACCAAACAACGGTTGATATGGTCAATGATGTCACTGTTGCCAGATAGCATATCTTCGATGTTCATCGACCAGTACCAGAAATTGTTTGATCAAAATACCCGGCAAATGCAGAGACGGCTTAATGTCTCTGTGAATTTTACTGTGACTTATGCTTCCTAACTTAGAAACCGGGGAAATAGATTACTATTATACGTATGGAATATCCAAAGTGAAAGGGTAGGTGTGTGAACAAAGCATAGTTCACAAAGCATAGTTCACAAAGCATAGTTAACAAAGTTAAAGAAGCATAGTTAACAAAGTTAACATAGTGAACAAGCATAGTTAACAAAGCATAGTTAACATAGTTAACAAAGCATAGTTAACAAAGTAACAAAGCATAGTTAACAAAGTTAACATAGTTAACAAAGCATATTTAACAAAGTTAACAAAGCATAATAACAAAGTTAACAAAGCATAATAACAAAGTTAACATAGTTAACAAAGCATATTTAACAAAGTTAACAAAGCATAATTAACAAAGTTAACAAAGCATAGTTAACAAAGTTAACATGTGAACAAAGCATAGTTAACAAAGTTAACATAGTGAACAAAGCATAGTTAACAAATTAACATAGTAAACAAGCATAGTTAACAAAGCATAGTTAACAAAGTTAACACTCTAAAACATATCATGGTCTTATCCTAACCTAAACTTATCTCATTTTGCAGCCATTTACACTAAACATTTTAAAAATTCGCTGGAGTACTTCCACACTTTGGTGCGGTATATCATTACACATTTAAAATTAGCTGCCTTGGATTCAACTCACAAATATCATATATATACTTTCTTTCTTTCTTATGTTTTGCTTTTAAGGATTAATAAATTTAAATAATAAAATCTTTGCCTCAGAACATTCTTTCAAGGTATTCTTTATATTTGATATATCAAATATAGTGGAACACAATTTCAAGGGAAATAAACTACTGTACGTCCTCTGAAGGACTCCCTCTATCTGGAAAACCTCCTAAAAACCATATAAATATCACACAAGGTAACTTTTAAGGCAAGTATGTCTCGATCAAAGGTTGTCTTTTCCTCAGCATACAGCAATAGCGCCCTCCTCACACCTCATTCTTAGTGCACACATACCCACAGTACTTGCAACAACTATGAAGACAATTGTTACTTTATTCTGCACCTATCCCACACCCCCCCCCCCAACCCAACCCTTTACAATTTCTGTGAAACATCTCAACTAACCCAGTCATCAACCAGGATGATGACCTAATTAAATAAACAATCATAAACACAGCGGAGCAGTAACGTAGGAACTAAAATCTTTCTTTGAGATCCATGACCTTCCACAATGACATACCCCAGTAATGAAATAGTTGATGTAGATTATGATACATTGAAATACCACACTGGACACACTTAAAGCACTGTTACCAATATACCAATATACAAAATAAACTTATCATTACCAACATTTGAAATTTGAAGAAAAAAAAATCATCACCTTAATATATTTAAAAGTAACATTTCTTGTGAGATATCAGTAATTTTTGCAGCAATCTTATTAAACTATGAACATTATTAAACTATCAACATGGTCGCAACTAATCAAATGAAGAGGTCGAGCCTCTTGGGTTGTTTTTACTCAAAGATCTTTTTATCAGACATCATAGCTAATCAGCCAGTAACTTACAAATCCATTCAGATCTAGACACATCTGTCACCTAAAAACGGTTTCATTAAAAACCTTGCTATCTACATGCAAGCCCAATTGAGGAGATAAAAATTTAAGGCCCCTTCCCTTTATATTTTTATAAATGAAAAGACTAAAGACTTAAGCTTCAAACCCAGCTTTAGTATGATAAAGTGAGATTTTGGCGATGAAAAAGAAGAAATCTTTGTATTCTATGCAAACTGGTGCTTTAAGCTAAAATTATGGGGGTGGGTGGGGGGGGGGAGAGGGGGCTTCCCTTCCTTTAATTGAAATATTAAAAAGGATAACATTTTTAAGCAATCAAATACAGTTGCGATAGAAGATCATTAACCTTTGTTGCTATGGAAACATTAGTGCAATCTTTATGAACAATGCAATTACAATCTGCTCTTAAAAGAACCCATGAATAAATTAACAAGAATGTTACTGACCAATGAGTATTTGATCATAGAATGCTGGCCAGCACTGTGTGACTTATTTCATAATTAATGTATTGCCTTAATTAACGTATGCCTTAATTAATGTATGCGTTAATGTATGCCTTATTTTTTAATGAACAATACATATTCTTACATATATTTTTAAGGTCAAACCTGGCCTATTGTATCACTTGTATTTGTGAATACAAAGTTTTGCAGGTTACTTATCTTTTAAGTCTATTTTTCACCAATTTTTTCATCAGCACATCAATTTGATCTTGTAACCTCCTGAAATTTGTTCTCTGCAAAGATCAATTGCCATAATTTTTTGGCAAATTACAAGTTTCAAACACAGCTGTAAAAGCGGCATAAATAATAGTTTTCTCTATCTCTGATGTTACTGGAGAAGGTATTAAGGGGTGTGGTATTAGAACAAAGGTGACACGCTGCTTCAGAAAAGACAGCATTTAACATGGGTAACTAACAATAAACAATAGGCCATTGTTATGTACTTCCTGAAACAATGAAAAGACAATTTGATAACATAAATTATAACAAATGAACAATAGTTCATACAAGAAAACACTGAATATTCATGAAGTAATTAGCACATTGCATAATACTGTCCAATGCCCATTCCAAACATCTATTGCAGTAAATTATTGTAAAAGTAAAATTAAAAGAAAGTTAAGGCTAGACTTGGCAATTACTTCATCAGCAGAAACAACGAAACTGAGTCTTAAAAATAACACCATTTAAACGATTACGGCTAAATCTTTGCAGGCCTTCTTGGTAAGTTTGAACTTTGACTGAAAATTTAGAGGTTAATATGTTGTTGTTGGTCAGTGTTTAATTTGTAGCCATTTACTGGAATGAAATAAAGCTAGATTCCTAATATCACTTCTGGTCAGTATACATGACCTTATGTTCAGCACACACACACAATAAATCAGTCCAATACTGCACCACAGTTCACAGACCAGTTCAAGACAGTTTCGTTACTGATGACGATGGTTAGTAGTTCCTTATGGCTATTTATTCAATATAGCAAATTTCTGAAATGTATCTATCGATAAATTTGGACAATTTTTTTTGCGATCATTTACAGTACGTACTACAGAGAAAAATCCCTAATTACTAACAATTTTGAAACAGGTTAGACCTCATTTCAAATACATCAGAGGTAATTAATGCTCACATTAAATTGGTCACTCAAAATATAATTAATAAAAATTAAAAAAAGTAAAATGGATCAATTGTTTCATTGATGAGATGATATAGATTGTTTCACTTATGACAAAGGACAAAAAACCACAACTTTGGCAGACTGGATGAGATCATTTTAGGTCAGGCATTGCTTAAAATAACCTGGGATACTACTGATATGCTTGAAACCTATCTAAACCTATTCTTCTCACACGTGTTACACCGAAAGAGTAATGTTAAACAGGAAATATGTTTGTAAAAGTCAATAAAGGTAATATTAATCACTCTTGTATGGAAACTGATTTCCTACTACCATGAGTGTGCTAAGGAAAACTAACACCTTTGACTTAAAAGTTTTATGCAATCCACCCAACACTTACGTAACACAGAAGAGACATACTGTGTTTGGTTTCACTACTATTAACTAACAGGACGGTATAAATCCAACTGGCGAACAGATTCAACAAAGTGACTAGGTACGATAGCTTGTCCAAACAATGTCAGGTATTTCATATCTGACACGATGCAATTAGCTTAAGCTCTTACATCTTAAAAAAAAGTCAAATGAGTTCTGTCCCAAATCTTACCCGTTTTTAAATATAGCATACTTCCCCCTCCCCCAAATTTCCCTCTTCCCCACCACAAGATCTTAACAATGCTTATGAAGTTCATCCAAGAAACTAATAGAAATATATTTTGAGCTCAGATGGACTTAAATACACAGTGGAGGACAAATAATATCGCCAAACCATCCTACTGTTTCATTGACGGTTGACTTGGAGCCAACATTGTAGTAGTAGGAATAGTAGTAGTAATAATAATAATAATAACAGTAATAAATGCTTTATAAATCATAATGTGAATGATAC